>JAFBJU010000216.1:501952-541145 GCA_016785305.1 Colistium nudipinnis
GTATTAAATAGTTAAGTTAATAGTTATATCAAGAGTGCTTTGATTAGACCTTGGCAAGTACACTCGTATTTTCCAAATCCTTAAAAAAAATTAAGCCTTATACTTATCCTATGCCAAGTTATTATGACTGCTGACTTTGTTACCCTTTTTTGTAAATGTCCCCACAGTGGTACAAAAAGGTTAAACTTATATTATCAAATTTGTCAAAAATTGAGTTAATTATTTACAGTTCTCTCTTTAAAATTTAACCCCCATATGTATTTATATTAGTGCGGGGCAACGATTACATTTTTTATCGCGATAATTGCATCGTTATGCACAAAATTCAGTAATGAATTCAAAATCAATGTATTGTTCACTCCTATTGTAAAAGTATGTAAGTAGTATCAACAAAAGTGCAGTACAACTTTTAAATCTCAACTTAAGCATTAATGAATGTGATGAAATGAAATATAAAATCAAGAAAACATCTATAAATCAGTTTCCTTTTTTTCCTGAACAGGTACCATACACATAGTTCTTTTATCAGGGAGCAGCATAAACCGTCTATGTTCAGTGGCAAGTGTCTCCACTCTGAATCTTCCTCCTGTTCATGTAAGCGCTGCAGAAGTCTTAGGCCCCACCCCCCAAATGTTCTCATCAGTTGAGAAGCGTGAGTGACCGATCAATCAACCAATACTGATCAACACCTCGCCCCTCCTGTGATGTGTGTATTCAGTGCCAGTGAGAGACAGACTTTAAAAAGAAAAACATCAGTTATGGTGCGATAAAATAATTGACAGCGCCAAAGCTAAGAATTTGCTACTCTGCCCACATTCAACGCACACCACGTAACGACGTGTGTATTCCAAAATTCACTTTCCATTTTTCATAACTTATCAGACCGATTGATTTTTGTAGAAAATCGCTTACAGCTGTGGCTGTTTTAGCCGTCCCGGCACGACACACACCTTCCCTGGGGTGCCAAGAAGCGATCGCCAGCCACACAAAGTGCTGTCGCACATTTACAGTAACGGGCTTCTTTCAGCACACATGAGCGAGGCTCTTGTCCTACTGGGGACCAAGTGGGTAAGAAAGTGATGGAGCTGTTGTGGGCCGTGGTGTTGTGTCACACACACACACACACACACACACACACACACACACAGCTCAACACATAGCGCTTTTGCTCATCCTCCAGACAAATCCTCCCAAGGGATCAGCTTATTCAGCACGCTCACAAGAAGGAGAGGGAGAAAGAAAGCAGGATATGGAAGGGGTGGGGAGAGCCCTCTATGGAGATGGGGAAGTGTTCATATGAATGAGTCTGAAACATGTGTGTGTGTGTGTGTGTGGGTGGGGGGGGGGGGGGGGGGGGTTCCCCCACAGGAACTTGATACTAATTTTGGACAACAACCTTTTTCATTGTTCTATTTAGGCAACCACACAGATGAATAACCATAGTCAGGTTTCATTTCCTTGACAGCTCTTTGCACTTATTAACACCCAAATTACATAACCCTGGTGTGGGGAAAAACTTGTGATATAGTCAGAAGATGGTCTAAATCGTTACACCACCCCAGCAGCCCCCTACCAGACAGAGACACGCTCTATGTTCTTTGGCACATAAGGAAACCGCACACTAGGCCATTGTGGGCCTGGACCAGCAATTATGGTTGTGTTTTTCCCTCTTCTCCTAAGAAGCCACTTCCATTTTGACACTGGCAGCAAAGTCACTGACATTCTGGCATCTGCCTCCAGGGCAGACTTGAGAAAACCGGCCCCTCAAAAAGAACAGAGAATCATTTACAAGCGGGCTAATAAAATTTCCCACATCTAAGTAGCTAGTGCGGTTAACACTCGGAAGCTGTCATTTGACTACGCACCAACAGTCTACATTGCTGGTGTGCTCTAAGCGTGTTGCTGGACGTTTTGTTTTGCGAATGAAGTAATGAGTTGAATGAATGTGATGATTATGTGCACTCAGTGGGGGTTTTTCTATCACCACACGTATAGCAGATCAGATTTCAGTGTGCTGCTTCCCCCTCCTCCGGCTGTTCGTGTAATTGTTTACATTCCCGGCCATCCAGATCACTTCGAGTTTTGGGGTACATTAGGGGTAGAGCCGTAGCTCTTCTTCTAGCACTTTTTTTGTTCTTCTGTATGTACTCTTTGACCATTTACTATTGTATGCAATGCCCCACACCAAAGCCTTTCTACCATATGCTGCTGTACTTTGTTAAACTATGAGATGATAGCAACAGTGAGGAACCTTTATCCATAGTCTATATTCCCCTTTCTATCCACAGTTCCATGTTCCCAATATGCAGAAAACTGTTCTATAAGTCAGTGTAAGCAAGCCAGCTGGCTTTTATGTGTTCACTGAGCACAACTATGAAGATATAGGTCAGCCTGTTCTCGCACTGTAACTGTCATTTTACACTTTTGAGCAATTGTGTCTTTGTGTGGTGAATTGTATCTCGTATAAATGTGATTTGAAAAGGTCACAATGTTCACACTAAACCAGCACCAAGGCTCATTTCTTGCTCTGAATATCTCTGTATGTCTTTACAACTCATCGAATTTAACATGGGGTATCAGTTAGGCTCAATTTAATTGAATCACTTTTGGTCTTTTGCTGATTTTATTTGATATATTTCTTTTTCTGCCCTTGGGGTCTTTCAAATATTTCAGGCAAAAGATCACAAGAGTCACATTTCTATACTTCACACATGGTCCTTATCTTTATTAGATAATCATTAGGAGTAGACTCTCCATCCTACAGTATCAGATTTGGCTCAATTTTCATCAGTTTCAGCTGTAATTCTATGGAATTGGCCTCAATGTAATGTTGCTGCTTTGTGCTAAATGCTAGTATTCACAATTCAGCCCTCCTATAATCTGTATGCATATTAACATAAATATTAACTACGGTTCTTATTTCTAAAGATATCCTGACACGAATAAAATGTTGCTGGTCAAAAAGTGACAACAGCGCATCGTCTTGTGTCCAATAATGTATATTCCAAAAATCACTGCAAGTAATTCAGGTGTGGGACTGTAGGACTTAATATACGTTTTCATTCTTCAAGTGGGACTAAAAATCTTACAGTTGACACCGATACATCAAAGGCACTTCTTCACTTATTCATTTGATTATTTATACCAGTTTCACCAGCATTTACATTAGAAAATCCAATAATTAAACAAAGCTATTCATCACAAGCCCGTTCATACACATTACATTGTAACTGCTGCCACTAGCTTACTGTAGGTATTTCAGTATCTTTTTATATATTTCTTTAATCTGGACTTTTTTTATTATTTCTGTTACAGAGGACAGGAGCAGCATATCCGCTATGAGCACATATATCTTCCAGAGACTAGCACCCAGTCAGAGGTGGAGTATGCGGAAATCAAAAGGCCTCGTTTAGAAATGGGACCAGAGTCTATGATGAGACCCTCGTCCCACCGGCCACAATTGCCTCTAGGAGGAGCTGAGGACATGTCAAAGGTGAGTGCTCACTACAAAATATGTATTTTAACACGAATAACTGCCATTTGTGTTTTGCACCAAAATGCTAAGAGTAAAATAAAATAATTGATTTTTCAAAAATCATAATCCTTTTAATTCACTTTTTTAAGTAAAAGAAAAAACTATTCGGCCTCGAGGGTTTAATAATGCACAGGAACATTTGGGAAAATTATAATTAGTAAATTGGATCCTTTTTCTCAAAATCTCCATCTTGTCTTTATGGGTTAATCCCAAAAGACCTCTGAGTTGGAAGGGTGTTATTAAAGATGTGGTATCAGAGGTCATGAAAAGAAGATTCTGTTTTGTTGGAGATTGAGCTTAGTGCGCATTGGTGGGAAGGCTGTGAAACTCCAATTAATAAATAATAGCGCTGACCTAGATTTCAAGTGACTGGGGAAGAAAGTGTGTGAACTTCAGAGAAAAAAAACGAATAGCTTGCAGTGTAGAATTGCTGATGGGAGATTGGTTCCTGACATTGCACAGTGAGTGTTTTGGAATGCCCGTGGGGGCAGACAGCCAAGGACTGGTAAATAGACACACCAATAACAGGGTACAGGGGGAAAAAACACAGACTCTTAAGCCAGCAGGCAAATATTCAGGAATGTCAGTAATTCCCCTCAGAGCGGTGAAGGCTGTAAACCCATTCAGACAAGTCATGTCCGATGCAATCACTGAACGGAGCAAGTGCACCAAATGATGGTAGGACAGGGAGGGCAATGCGACTGAACATGAGTCAAAGGGCAAATGAAAAGAGGCACAGATAATGGGGGGGGGGGGGGGGGGGGAAAGGAAAAAGAGTGAGAAAGGACAAAGACTGAAAGGAAAAGAGTGAGTGGCTCCAGAGGCTTCAGACAGAGCTGCATCATGACTCACACGGGCTGTGAATCAGAGCAGGACAAAAGCAATGTTTGTGGCTGTAGTTCACTGTTGTACACCACAGTCATGATATGCTATAAAACATGAGGATAGAAGGAGAGAGCTTTTTCAGCAGGTGGGCTGACGGGTAGTGTTTATGTGTGAGAGACTTCCACAAGTGTTGCAATTGCACAGTTAATATCACGACAGAGAACTGACAAACATATTTTTCAATGATAAAATCAACTCGGTATGCATCTCAGGCCACAGTTCTTTTTGATGGCAGCCGGTCTTGGACGTGGTTGCCATGAAATTTAGCTTTTGCTTTGTTTTGTTCTTCTCCCCTCTTTTTCATTTCTGTCATGGTTTTGAAGTGAGTACCGCTGTTTTTTGTTTGTTATTCCGGTTCAAAATTCTGACAAACATGATTCAGTGCACATTTACAGCTCAAAACATATGTAATTGCTGTTGGAACCACAATACAAATATGTGGAATAACTCAGTTTGAGGGTTCAAAGTCAAATGGGATTTTGATACGATGATATTTTTTTTATCTGCTAATGCAAATGCAATTTTTGGCTCACTATCAGGTATTGATATTGGCTTCAGCAATCTATTATAGGAAGGGCTCTACATTTACGTCCCCTCTTCTCAACTTGGGTCAAAGTAGACAGATTGCTTGATTTTGCTGAGCAGGTGTGTCTTCTTATGGTTCGGAGTATTGATGTGCTGATGTGATTTGACTGACTGCTCTGTGAGTGATTGTGATAAGGAGAGCGGAAGGCTTAATCTACACTAATGCATTCTCGCATTAAAGCTACGAAGATCCCCGCTAGGGCTTTGTCCATTCTCACACAACTGTGAATGCATATGTCATGCCCTTTTATCCCTCTAATAAGCCATCAGATATTTACTGAAAGCAGACTGTCTATTTGTGGTTTCTGAAAATACTACAAAAAAAAAGCAGTTTTTGCTGTTCTTTATTCCTTGTATTTTCAGAGGGATTTCAACAGGAAGTTACTTTGAATTAAAATTGTTATGAAAGTGAGGTGTAGCATTGCCTTGCATTACGCTCGTTTTTTTTTTAAAGTTTTTGTTTTAGCCTTTAAAACCCCCAGAGTGATCTGGCTGCCAGGTGTAAACAAAAAGGATAGGTTGTAAAACTAAAAGGGATCGGTGCGGATGTAACCAAAGACGGAAGCAGCAGTGGTAGTTGTGAGTGTTGACTTGGGTACAATGCATTAATTTGGTAGCAGCAACAAATGTCTGGGAAAGGTGTTGATGACATTTAAAGTTTATTGCACGACAGAATACATAATTTACTTCCTTAAGTGTCTTGCATTTCCAAGACTTACAATAAGCTTTAAATGTCAACCTTGTTGAGATGTCAGAACCTCATCGATACCACTTTATGTCCACATTGCAGTTTTTTGCTCGTTAATATCGTTTTGCTTTTTATAATGAGACTCAACTGTTGATGTTGAAAGAAATCTCACATCGGTCTCTTTCACGTCTGCTGCTGTTGCATTGTTGTCCAAATGTAATTACACTATTATGAACAGTATGTTGCGGTAAACAAGATGCAAATGTTTTTATTAAATGGTTCTCTCGTAAGCATACATTTAAGGCTATGTAACGTGAACTTACTAAACAGAAAACATTTATGACAAACACATAATAACATCCGGAGGTAATACAAAAAAAACAAACTGATGCATACACAGTCTGAGACATCCTGCGATGGAATATTTAAAATGTCCGGGGTCCGAGAGGGCATATAAGCTGTAAGCTGTAAGCTGCGTTGGCCCAACGGCTTAGCTATTGGCCTGTGACCTTTTCACACTATGTCACGGGTGTGGTAGCTGTTAATGTGCTGCTACGCCGTTGACGCACTGTGTAGGGAACATGACCAAGGGGAAAGTCCTGGAGAACATAGACTTTTTTTTAACTTGATCATTCTGTTATATCATAAAATCCTTCCTGGTTAAACATACACTCTAAAAATCCTGCATACACACCTTGCTGTGCTTGTGGTTGCAGTGGTGTTTAGGAAGAAAAAAAAAAGTGAAGAAATGTAATAACCAACAGGCAACTACAGTTACAAAGGCATCTGAGCTGTGACACACATTAGGAATGTTGTTGTTTGAGATGGGGTTAGTTGAGTCAAGCCATCCAAGGAGCTTGTTTCCTTTCTTCCCTTATTTGTATTTCTGTGTGGGGAATTTTTTTCATGACTGAACGGCTTTGGCAATGTTGTGTTTTCTGTACCCTGAACATCCTGTAGCACTGACCTTTTTCAATCACTACAGGTCTACGGGGATGTAATGCAGCCCATCTAGTGCAGATTATACCACTTACATAACCTTGATTTCAGGTGTATAAAAAATACACATAACAAAACCTAAGATGCATCACATTTTTAGCCATCAATGCTGGATATAATTGTTAAATTATACTCTCCTTCAGTAAATAAACGAAGCATGACCAAAAGTGCAATGTGGGTCTTGCCTCCGCAGAGCATGGTGCATGCAAGAGCAACGCTATTTCCAGTCTTACTTTGCACACGAATGGATTACTGGGAATTTTGCCTAAAGCATGTGGGAATGTTATACATTGGGCTTTTGAAGCCAGCGCATTCAAAAGTGTACATCAAACAGAACGCGAAGCGCCTCATTAACCTCTGTTGGCGATTTCGGTAGGCTTGTCGATCCTTCAGGTTAGAAATAAAATCCTACAAGACTTTTTTGGACAAACTCTTGTATGAAGCATAATTGAAAACACCAGATCAGTGAAGACTGGTAATGAGATTGTAACATTCCTTAAGTTTATACAGATAGGATCATTTTGTTCTGCCTTCCTCTTCTGCAGTGGATTAGTGGCACCTGCTCTGAAAATCCTGGACAATAACAGTGCATAGAGGGTATTTTGACTCAGTAGTACTGTACTTGAAAGATCAGTGTTGAAGGAATTGCTTCATGAACTGCTTATTTGACGAACCACAATGCGTACTGTTTGATAGACATGTCTAATAAGTAACTCCTCCACACACGTGATCCCGCCCCTGCATATTATTCAGCTACAGCCTCAAACTGACACACAAAAAACCCAAAAAACAACTCTATAATGCAGGGCCAGCCGCTAGAGCTCTGGTGCATTATCCATGCAAGGGAGATCGTGACCTCGTATTCATTAGTGGGTTCCAGGGACTCTGAGACATTACAATGGCTTACATTACTCAGAGGACTTAATTACTGGTCTGTGTTCCCTTCTCAAAAGTATACACAACGTGTGTTTGGGTGATTTCTTACAGGGTAACCCAGAGTACCTGAAATCAGAGCTAGACATGGAGGCTTTCAACAGGAGAGAGAAGAAGTGGAATGTACATGTTTATTCGACTTGCCCTCTTTGTACTGTATGTCTCAATCAAGGGCGTCTTTTCACACAGAACCTCTGTGTGATGGATTTTTGCTCAAATGTAAAGTTAAAGATTGTCAGGACCACTATAATATTCACATGTTTGACATCACGCCATTGTACATCTCTCTGCTGTGCATCTACAGGAGCGTGGAAGTGGCATGGGGAAGCTGGAACCCATCTCCCCCGTGAGTCCAGTCCACATGGACCATGACCTGGACCTTGTTCCTGCTCGCTTCTCCAAGGAAGAGCTCATCCAAAACATGGATCGCGTGGACAGGGAGATTACCATGGTGGAGCAGCAGATCAGCAAGCTTCGCAAGAAACAGGTCTGCACACCTCTGAGTCGGAGTGTCACCTTGAGATTACAATGCTTGCTTTGTCTTAAGAGGTAGCAAACTGGTGCTCTTTTATATTTCTTGAAGAATGCCAACAGTTCTGCCAGTGTCGCTGGTGTTACAGCTGCATTATATATCTGCCTAGTGGTGAATATCAATGTGTCAACTTGTGTCCCAGAAATAGCTTTAGAATACAAAATATCAACGTGTCCTCTACTATAAATAGAGCGTTTTTAAAATCATATTTAGCAATATTCACCGACTCAGTTTATGATAGAGCAAATGCAGAGGAGTTATCCTTGTTAGAATGTGAAATTAGATTTTGTAATCTGAAGGCAAATACAGTTCGGCTTGCAGCAGAGTATGATATTCCCTTTTAGTTTGAAGTGGAGTTTTAGGTTTTTATAGGTGATTTAGCAGTGCAGCTATCCTTTTTGCATCTATTTCAGTGGCAGTGTTTAGCTTGTTAGACACATTCAGCATACCATTGCAACTCTCCCTGCCAGGCTACAGTTGGCATTTCTGCAATAAAGTCTCAAATGGAGGCAGCTGCGTTTCCCTCTTCTATTCAGCTTTTTATTTTGGAGAAAAGTAGGTTAAAAATATATTAGGCTATAAATAACAGCTTCCCTGGGGAAGGAGAAGGAGAAGGGGGAGGATTATGGTGGATTTTTTTCTTTCTTCTTTTGGACTACTTCACCACTCACATCACTGCCACAGTGTTTCCTTTTTGGCCCCCTGCCACATGTAGTATAGAAAACTGTATGGATGAGCTCGCTCTTTCACGCAGGCCCCTCCTCCACGGATGCCATTATGCCGTTCATTATGCTCAATTATTAATTAAAACCGTCATCATTCTAAAGTAGATTTAGGTTAAATCACTGATGACAGATGGCGCATAGCGGTATTTTTGCTAATGTTATGACCCTTAACCATTTTGATCTACTGTTCACATCCCTCCACTGCAGTAGATTGTGCAAACACTGGATTCACAGACTCTTCACAATTTAAAGACCTGGACTTTCATAGCGGTTGGTCAGGAGATGCTTGTGGAAAGTGATGTGAAGGGATGAGCTGGATGAGTTGAGGATGGCTTTTGAATAACATGCTTTTCCAAGTTAACTGAATTTTTCTACAGCTCATAAAATCTGCAGATTACGACATTACATCTAGTGAAATCGATGGTCGTGACCTAAAAGCAGGAATTCTGCTGCCTGAATGTTTTTGTGCAAAAGATTTAATGGCATTTAATCAACCTAGGTTTTTACTACATTGCATCAGGAACCAGTCGCGATCAGATTCCTTCCTTGGTGTTGAAACTTTAGTGATTGAGATGTTGCTGCTTACAAGCATAAATCTGGTGTTTTTATACATACCTTTTTTATACAGCTCAACTCTTAAAGCAATAAAACATCTGGACTAATTAAGTGGCATGGTATTTTATTTAGAGAGTTGTGGCCGATTTGGTGGATGGGTGGGGGTTAGGGATTATGTTACCGACTGTCTGTGTAGTGTCAGTTTATTTTACTTTGTGGTGGGCTTGGAAAGGGAAGGAGGGGAGGGTCTCCACGGGAATGTCTGTGTTCCCCCCACCAGATGCTTAACCAGGCCTATCGTGGCATATGATGATCCATCTTGCTCTGTTCTCATGTGGAGCCTCTGGGGGCCTTCTTTCCCCCTTTCTGAAGCCCCTGACTCGAGATTGAGAAGGGGGAGATATGAGCCGACTTGACTCTAGATCAGCTTTACGCACACCGCTGACACAAGGCTTCAGCCTCCTAACAGCTATTTATATTGGATAGTTGCGTATCCAGCATATACAGCCTGCACAACACAGAGAGCCAGACCGCCAAATGGGGATATTAAAGATTAGACTAGACATTACTCAAATGTCACATGCGGCATTGACACACGCCTTATGACTGTGTGTTGAAAGTGCTACTCACTGTGTCACAACAAAAACAATAAATAATAATGTATAAATAATTAAAGTCAAAATACTTTTGTCTCATTGTTTCCTGGGCAGATGGAAACCAGTTCCTCCACATTCTTTTCACTGACATGGTTAAGTGTTGGAGGATTGATGATGCCAACAGGTCCATTTACGCCTTTCCATCATCTGGACAAAATGTGCTGTGGGACAGCGGTGCCTTGCATTTACACTTTGCTTTCTCAATCTCTGATTGCTCTGCAATATGCCTGAGGTGTCTCAACAAGGCTTTTCTTTCTGTATGCTGTTCAGCCTCCTTACTGTTACTGAACGGGCTTGATCTCCTTTCTTTTTTAATTATACACCAAGATGCACTGACTACTCTGGATGATTGGAAGTGAACAGAAAAGACGCTGGCCCCCATCGTTCCAACTTTCTCTTTTGTTCCTGGCAAATTTGTATGACACCCTCCAATTCTTCAATGCTGTTTGTGTATGTGCTTTGTTCATCATTCATTATAGTCACTACTTTTAGAAACTATTTGAACACAAATTTAAGCATTTGTTTTAAATCAATAGCACACTTAATAAACCTACAACCTATACACTTAGGCTCTGGCTTTCACTCTGCAGTATTTTAAAAGGGACTCTGATAGCAGTGGTACTTGATTCATGCCGAGAGTTTCGCAGGTGACGGCCCAGGGGTTCACAGAGTTTCCCTGAACACAAATGATTAGTGATTTCTGAATGAATTAGTATTTGTCTAAACAAAGCTTTTTCAATCTTCAGTCTTCACATACTGCTTTGAAAACAAGCCAGAGTGACGAGTCAATTAATCTCTTTTCAGACATCAACTCCGGAAAGTGGGTTTCCAGACATTATTTTTAGTTTGCCATTCACATAATCCCTGTAGCTCTTGCGCTCTGTGTCTTGCTTTCTGTATCTCGCTCTTTCTCTCTCCCTCTCTCGCTCTTTCATTAGATGTTCCAGCCACACAGCAGGCATTGGCTTTGTTTACAGGCATTGGCTGTTGTGGTAACTCTTTGATTAACTAGACCGTGGGGAGTTAATAGCTATTACGGCTAATAGGACAGTTACTCTTGACTCTGTTGGAGATGTGGGGAAAAGACGATTGTTCTAAAGCACATTTTTAAACCTCACAACAGGAATTGGTGAGCCACAGGTCTATAACAGGACCCTTTTAGGATTAACTGTCATCTCCGTTTCTTGTGTGTTACAGCAACAGCTTGAGGAGGAGGCTGCAAAGCCTCACGAACCGGAGCGGCCTATCTCACCGCCACCCAGCGAGGCCAAGCACCGCAGCCTGGTGCAGATCATCTATGATGAGAACAGGGTCAGTAGACCGCGCCCGCGCGCACAATTTCGTCTCACTCATTTACTATATCACTTGCCCTGTTTATCTATTACCACAAGTAAAAGAAGAGTGCGACTGTGCTCACCGTGTGTCGGTGCTCTTTCACTTTCTCTATAATACCCTCTGCTACCTGGAATGGTTACCTAGTTGTCATGTCATGTACAGGTAACTTGCCAGTGCCCAACAGGTGCAGCTTTCAAACAAAACTCAAAGTCCTAAATTCTACTGAGGGTAGAAGCCTGTGTTGTATGCTTCTTTCCTTATACTTTATCGACAACTATAGACATAGACATTTTGATTTGTCTTGTATCCTAATGCGAGTATAGCAAAATATATATAAAAAACAATAGAAGGCCAGCTGGAAGTGTTATGTTGGTTTAAGTCACATCACGTTACATGGATGTTTTCTAACCTTTTATAATTAAGAAGAATTAGAATTGCACATAGTCCCACACAACATGCACATGCAAACGCACAAGTCAGAAGAAATATTTGTCTTCTGCATTTGACCCATCTGTGGCACATGCAAGGCCACAGAGCAGTGGACAGCTGAGAGCGCCTGGGGAGCAGATTGGGTTAGTGCCTTGCTCAAGGGTATTAGAGGTGGACTCTCTTTTGTTGGTGGCAGGGGTTCGTGCATCCTTCCAGAGGGAAGCTGCCTTGACTGGGCCTCGAACCGGCAACCCTCTGGTCCGATGCCTGTCACCCCTCGTCACTAGGCCACCCCTACCGAAATGCAGATATTCTCAGTGCTCTCAGTCCCCCTAGTGGTGAAAGACTCTCCTTTTTTTTATTGGAATTGGCACATAAAACAGGGAACTCCTCACAGTGCATCACACCCCAGATTGAACCTCTTTGACCAAACCGCCTATGGGGAAACTAGGAGTAATATCAAAACTTCAGAGTTCAGAGGATAAGTGCTCTTGAATATTTCAAACTGCTTCTCTGAAAACCCATTTCATGAACTGGCAAAACAGTGTGGATAAAAAGCACTGCAAAAGCTGAACCTGGCTTAAATGTGTTTGCAAATAAGCACTCGTCCTACCCAAATGACATTGAGTAAGTGGCTAAATCCCTCGCAGTTCCTGGAATGGGGTTGTGACACTGCTCTAACCTGCACAGATGCCCTTAGATAAACAACATAGTGCCCAGTGCAGCCCTTGTAAGGGGAACACCACACTACAGGGTGTGTGCTGTCGAGGGTGTGTGCCTGACTCACTGGCTTCAACGCAGCTCAACTGTGGCACTTCTTTACAACGGCAGGGTTTGCAGATTGCTCAAGGCTCATCTGAAAGGAAAGAAGTTTGAGAATGACTCATGGCTTACTATACAATGTAGCCTGACCTCTGTCACACTTTTAACTGCCTGCCTTCCTGACTCTTAACCTCTCTCTGTGTCATATACCCCATTTTTCTCAGTGAATATTTTTCTAAAGGTGGTATTGACATGAAATGTTCACTAGATGTTGGTAACAACCCATGCAGTCTACACAAGCAAAGAAGAATCAAAAACTAATCTTTGAGAATTTCATTTATAAGTAATAAAATGGAATAACACAGGAAAGCTTTCAGACGCCTCTTGTATGGAGAAACAAGTCGCATTGCATTTCTCAGGTGAGATTTTGGCTCATTGTTCCGACCAAACAGTCTTTAAATCGGGAGGGTCTGTTGGTCTCTTCTGTGAATGCTGGTCTTTAGTTTTTCCATATATTTTCTATTTGATTCAAGTCAGGTGACTGGCTGGGCCATTATAGAAGCCTTATTTTCTATCTCTGAAATCAATTGTGAGTTTCCTTGGCTGTGTGTTGAGATCATTGTCCTGCTGAAACGTCCACCCTCGTTTTCTTCTTCATCATCCTGGTAGATAGCAGCAGATTTTTATCAAGAATTATCCTTCCTTTGGAAATATGAAGTTTGCCTGGGTGTTCCCACCTCCAAATTTCACTGCTGCTATGGTGTTTTTGGGGTGATGAGCAGTTCCATTTTACCTCCAAACATGATGTGCATTATGGTGGCATCCAAAGAGATCAATGTTGGCCTCATTTGACCAGGCTATATTCTCCCAGTATTACGCAGGTTTGTATAAATGTTGGGCAGCAAACTTTAAATGAGCTTTAATGTTCTTTTTCTTCAGCAATGGGTTCTTGCGTGGTGAGCTTGCATCAGGCCACGGTGGTTGAGTGCATTACATAAACAGTTGGACCTGTTATTCCAGGTCTTTCTGAAGCTCTTCACACATGGTCCTTGGCTCTTTGACAACTCTTCTGATCATTTTTGTTCACTCATCTGTCAGAAATCTTGCGAGCAGCACTTGGTCGTGGCTGGTTAATAGTGAAATTATGTTCTTTCCACTTCCAGATTATGGCAGTGCTCACTGGAACATTCAGAAGTTTAGAAATTCTTCTGTAACCAATGCCATCAGTATTCTTTGTTACAATAAGGTTGCGAAGGGCACTTTGCCTTCACTCATCATGAGATGTTTTTCACGTGACACCTTGGTAATGAGAGACTGTTTAAGGCCATCAGTTGGGACTGAACTAACTGGAATTATTATTATTATTATTAATAATACTCTAACCCTTCTGATAGATTTCAGCTGGCTTCTTGGCTTTCTATGCCTTTTTGCACGTCCCTTTTTTCATGTGTTCAATACTTTTTTCCTGTGTCATTCCATTTTATTACTCATAACTTCATTTTTGGATTTTTTTGGGGTATTTGTTTGCATGTGTGGTTCACTTTGTGTGCACGTGTGTGTGGATTAACCCCTCCACACACACAACAACCATCTAGCAACAGTTTTTCTGGCCTCAACATGCGTTTTTGCACTGTGGTGTCATCAGTCCCTTCTGGGTACAGTGTCGCTAGCCCCATTGCCCAGACATGGTTGGAGAAGCACTTCAGCCCACCCTCAAACCCCTGGGGATGGTGCAACTAAAGTTCACTCTTCTCATATTTAGGACACAGCAGTCACAGGCATGAGCACAAGAAAAGACAGCACCACTGGGACTGCATTATCATAATTCCGTTGAACTATGCTAAATCCTCATGTCTAATCCTAAAATGGCCTCGTAGCACCCCTCTCTCCCTCATTTAATGTTTTCCCTGTTTTTCTCTCCTCTTTTCCCTTCTTGGGAGGTATGGAAGGCTTGTGGTGCTAAGAGTTAAGTGGTAAACATGAGAAAATGTCTTCCTCATGTTAACCATTTTATCCGCGTGAGATGTGATTCACGCGGGAGAGTGTCTTGTTGACAACAGTCCAGCTGCTCGGCTTTATATCGTACAGTGCTACAGTCAGAGTAGCAGTCCTTCATGTTACCACAGGGAGGGAGCGTGATTAAAATAACTGTGCCAGCCTCTGTGCCCAGATTGTTTTGAGATGAGTGTTGATTGAAACAGGTATTGCTCACGGTACTAGATAAGGTAATAATGCATCACATCCATTTCTTTCTCCTGATTGCTACATTTGCTCCTTTTAAGTATTTATCTTGAATCATTATTCTTGAATTCATTGTCTCCCCCCTTTTTTTTTTCAAATGTGCAAAAATATTCATGCCCAGGGAATGAAGAAAAATCCTTGATCCTCCCTTTCCCCCTGAGGATAAAAGGCTGTTATTGTCATATGTCATTAACTGCTCCTGTGGTGAGCAAGCCCTCTGAGGCAACACTCTGCACCCTGTTAAACCTCATCACTCGTGTGTGAGCAACAGGAATCGGAACAAAAAACAAATCAATGCAAAAGGAGAGAATAATAGCGTCATCAGAATCATCAGAATGTCACTGGATTTGCATTGGAATGCTGTGTAGAACAGTCACGGGCTGTGACTTTTTAAACTCTTGCACAAAATTGAGCCGTAAAACCCCACCACCCATAATGCACTTCCTTTTTACTACACTACGAGTAGTGTTTAACATTATTAATTCTGAATCAACCATGGTGGAGTTCTTAATTCAAGGTATATCAAGTCATTTTTATAAAAGTGACTTCTATGATCAGTGTTATCGACAGTCAGGGAGACATTTCATCCAATGGGGAAAATAGCATTGTCATAACTGTTAGGCAGCTGTTGATGAGTGTGAGAGCAGCTCCACCAGATCTTTTATAGCCAGAATTGCAGATAAGAGAGAAATAAAAGAAGCAAAAGGACATCCCCTCCTGTATTGTATAATTGATGTCTATTTCCAGCTTTAACCGGTTGGGCACTGTTTGCCTTATTTGCCCTGATGTCACGCCACTGGTGCAGAGCACGTGCAAACGTCAAGCATGGGCGCCGCCCTTTGCCTGATGGCATGGAAGGAAATGCACCGGGAGCTTTTTAAAACTGGAGCCGTGTCAGTGAGTTCGCTCACAGGTGACTCAGTTGGAGGCCCAAGTGTGTAGTCAAGTTAAGCTGTGTGCGTGAGCTACTCTGGGGTCTTGCATCCATGTCTAGTAGCGTGTGTCTTGAATAAACTTGGGAGCAGATCTCAAACACCTCCTGCGTTGTCTCCGTAGTGAGGACGGAGTGAAACGGACAAGGAAACAGCATGGCATGGTGGGTGGTGAAAAATAAAGGTTGACACATGCACATGTGCGCACACACACACACACAGGCACACACAGACACACCGAACGTGCACGCACGCTCACACACACACGCACAGGCACACATAGACACACACCGAACACACACACACACCGGCACAGGCTTACGTAGACGCACGCACGCACGCACGCACACACACAGAGGCGCACACACACACACACAGAGGCACACACGCAAGAACGCACGCACACACGCAAACACACTGTAAGGCTGCTGAAAGAAATTAAGTAACAGGAACAGCCGACGGGGCGCGTCACTACGCGGGCTCCTTTTGATCGATGGAGCAGAGATGGTGTACGGAGTGGAAATGGGAAGAGATTGGTGCGAAATGTCTGGGTCACAGCTTGTACATTTTTGTCTAATAGAGATTAATATAAATGTATGGAGGGGCAGAGCGTGATCATCCAGGGGCATATGTCGATGGAAGTTTTTCGCTGCCCGTCTTCATTTCCCATCCTTTCTTGCTTTATGGTCCCTGCCAGGAAGTTTTGTTTTAAGACGCTGTCTTTTGTTTCCCGGTCTTTCATCAGATCTATTTTATGAGATAATCACCATAGCCCTTTCCCATTTTTTTTTTTTTTTGTCTTTTTCTCCCACTCATTGTCTATTTCACTCCCACTAGCTTTCCTGCCTGCCTGCTCTTTCTCTGTACCTCTCTCCGCTCACGGGAGGTGATTGATCTTAATTTTTTCTGGGAGAGGAGAGAGGTAGCTGTGGCCCAGCTCAAGCTAAGAGCTCTAATAATAGTCTGTGCATCCATCCACCCATCCAGCAGTACGTCAGTCAGTCTGTCCAGCAAGCAGCGGTGTAGCCTCTGTGTGTGTGCTCCCTACGTTGCCGTGGTGATGGCAGAGGTACAGGCGGCTGGCTGATGTACTACTTCTGTTTGTGTTCCCTTACCAGAAAAAGGCAGAGGAAGCTCACAGGATACTGGAGGGACTGGGACCCAGGGTAGAGCTGGTGAGTGAAGACCTTTTGATTCTTTATACATTATTGACGTGTGGCAAGATTTTATTGAAGGTCAGGTTAAGGGAAAAGAATATGTTGGGCAGAGCAAAGTAGCATGGTTTTATTCACACAATCTCCTGCATTTTCCAAATTTTTAAATGTAGTTTTTTGATCTAAGCCCAACCAGCCAATACTAAACAGTGATTTTGAGCAGCGAATACGATGACGCATATCAGAATGCCATGTCTTAAAGACATCTTTGTAACCAAACCCACTGAGAGTAGAAACACAACCATGCATCGCACTTTTTTACATCACTACATTTTGAGACATTTTTGAGAGACTTTTACTCTGCTGCACTCCAGCAAAGTATTTAATTCTCACGCAGTCTGTATCTGTCTGTCTTTAGAGTTGTTCCATCTAATCTCTCTGTCACAGCAACACTCAACGGGTGAATTTACATTTAGTCCCCATGCAATTTATCACACTGAACACATTCTGCTCTGACATGTCTCTGAAGGCATTCGTTTTGACTGAGTTCCCTTAGGGACTTATCTGTCTTTCAGTCAGGGCTTTAGGACACTCATTGCTTGATGACCATATCTGCAAACACTGAAATCCTACATTTATCTAAAGCAAGGGTAAAAGCATCGATGTTTGAATATGTTCCGTGATCTGGCCTTCGTGTACATTCCTGTTGAAATGAAGTTTGCTGTTATGCTTGAACCAAAATTGATTCTATGATCTGCTTGTTTTTAATGTACTTTTCCAGCCTCTGTACAATCAGCCTTCTGACACCAAGCAGTACCATGAGAACATCAAAATGTGAGTCTCTCACTATTTATATGCCATAACAACAAAATGTTTTATACTCGCACTATGAGGTATAGCAACTGCTGACATCCATTTTTTTTTGTGTGAATCTCCAGTGAAAATGTATTTCATTATTTGACCTTTGTAAGATGACATGAAATATTAACAACAGGATGACTATCTTAGCATCCATGGTTGCATTAGGTGAATTATGAATATATTGTGTAAACTTCATGATAGTGGATGTCCGCAGTGAGAACGCACAGCTTTGTGTTTCCCTGCCACATCTATCAATAAGGCTTGTGTAGATCCATAAGCTTTTAAGGACAATATTTCACAAAGGAACATCAAAGGGCTATAGGTGGGTTATGATAGCTTGTCTCCGTCTTTGGCAGTGTCGTTTGGGCACAGTGGCATACCAAAAGATGCGCTTGACCTCTTAGCCACATACTGCTCCATCTCCACTCCTTTTGATCCCAGCCCCGTTTGATCAGTATTATTGCCTCAAAGCAATTAACTGAAAACTCTCCCTCTGTGCGTGTGTTTATTAAATACCACCAAATGGTGCTTTGAGACAACACAATTGGCTTCTTTGTTTTGCTAACCGGTTTGATAACCTTGGCACTCATCCCCACCTGGATAGATGAGTACCAATATCTCTGTGGAGGGCTCAGCATCTGAGTACCCAATCAAGCTCATCTCCTGCACACCCAGTGCTAAAACTAGTCAGCAGATGATAAATGCACACTGTGTGTGTTCGCATGTGTGTGTGTTCTCACGTGTTTGTTCGCGTGTGTGTAATGAATCTTTCAGCCGTCATGTATTATGCCAAATTACAGTGTTCTCCAATATCTCAGAAATGGCACAGGCTTAGGGCAACACAAAGGAAACCTTTGGTTGGGCTTTAGGGTCACTAATCTTTCCCCTTGCCATCTGGTGTCCAGAGGACAATGTCATCTCTGTGTTTAAAGGGTTTAATATATTGGACCTCTTTTTGCCATACCAAGTTAGTTCTCACCCATTATAGGCCACCATATGTGTAGATGTCCAAGTATTTCTTTTGACTTGGCTCAATTTGTGGCTCAATTAGTTTCTCTTGGTATGTTTGGGAGTGTGTATGTAGGTTGGGGGTTAAGGTTTGCTCAACATGGGTTTGTTTTCCCTGTTTGGGAAATGAAGAATGACTCCTCATGTGTGTGTTTCTTTCTAGAAAATATTATAAATATTTTCATGCCATCTTCCAATGTTCCCTAAACTTATAAACCCACTTCCTCGTCCTCTATCCTTGCCTGTGACCTGAGGGACCCTGCAGCTCAGCTGAAGTGACTAATGTAGAATGAGATTACATTAATCAGTGGGGGAACGTGACCTTACAACTGACAGATTAAGTGTCAGAAATAAAACTCTGCTGTCTTGCAGCAAAGAAAAACACAAACTGAGTGGCTGCCTAAGGAGATTACTAGCCCTGACCTTTATTTGAAGCAATGTGGCTTGCTATTTCAGCCCAGACAAGTTTTATAAGTTTGGCTCCCCTTGCTGTCCTTTCCACCCAGAAGCAAGTTTGAGTTTAAGGAGCGGTGGCATACAGGGACAGGCATTGTGTGCTTGTGTGTTTGTTTGTGTATTGGATAAAGAGGTGAAGCAGAAAATGCGCAGCAATGGGGCACGTGTACCCAGTGATCCGGAGAACATCATATACTTGGATTTATTATGAGAAAAATGTGATGAAGTAATTCCCTGAATTGGGTTTTTTCTTCAAATACCCAGCATATCCTTTCTTTCCATCCCCATGTCCATTCTCAATACCTCTTGTTTTTCTCCATCCCCTCAGAAACCAGGCGATGAGAAAGAAGCTCATCTTGTACTTCAAGAGAAGAAATCATGCTCGTAAACAGTGGGTAAGTCAAGAACTCAGCATTTGCAAAGCACGAATGGGACTCAGCCTAAACCTGATGAGAAGACCAAATAAACTTTACAAGTTGCATGTTTAGGTTAGTAGCCACTTAAGGCAGTCCAAAGAGGAGGAGAACTCTGGGCCTGAGCTCTGAAGAAGTCAGTAAAGTTACTGAGCATTAGAGGATTTGAATGCTTCCGATAATATTAAAAAACTATCTCTCATATTGTCACTTAAAGGGCAAAAAAAAAGATTAATTTAAATGCATCAGCTGTATTCACTGCCAGCTAAGCACCGTAATAACCTTTGTATAGCGTTTGTAGCCACTCTTGCCTGGAGTGATTGAGCGAGACTGAGTCAAAGAGCGTGACTGGGGGGGGCGCACCCAGGCAAACATCTTAAAATCCACTGGCTTGACAGAAAATCATTTTTATTCTATGAAATATGCATCTATCCACTGGTAGAGAGCCTTATCCTAAGCTTAGATGTTATGTCAACTACAAATGTCCCATTGCTCTTTGTTTATTATATACTGAAAGTTAATGTGAAGTCAGAAAGAGCCGATTTCGAATGAAGCACCTTCGTCAAATGCACACAAGTTGATTGTCCAGCCCCCAGTGTTGTGTACACGTGGGAGGTAGTTCCTCGTGGGCAGCGTGGGGGAGACATCACCTTGTGGTTTATGGGTCTTCTGAGGGTCGTGTCTGCACCGGGGTTAATGTTCTGCTTTACAGCCTGCTTGTGAGGAAGCTGGGAAAACAGTTGGCTGTCGTCTGCCAGAGCGATGGCTCAAGGCCAGACTCCCCACAGAATAGCAAAATATCACTTTGCCGCCTGTGGGCTGGTACAGGTACTTGGAAAGAGACATCAGGGCTAATGCCAATGAAGAATTAATATGACCAAACATGATTATCGATGTTAAACTGCCTCATTTTTGGGACATCTTGTATTACCTGTTAAAGGGGCAGAGCTTAGGATTTAGGGATATCTTTCAGTTGAAATGGAACATAAAAATATTGTGTTTATTAGAGAGAAACTGTGTGAATCACACACTGTTAGCACAAAATGTGTTCTTTTTAGCTACATCGGGTGTGGGTCCTCTTCATGTTGCACCACCTTGCGCCATCTTGTTTCTACATTATCCCAAAACGGATAAACCAAACACTGGCCCCACAGAAAGCCGCTTGCGTTTTTACGGTGCCTGGAGGCCACAGTATGGTCCCTTACTTGGAAATCTGAGCAAGAAGCAAGGGGGTGAGATATTCAGCTGGTTGATTATTAACCTCCCCACTAGATGCCCCGAAGTCCTACTGGTCCATCTGTGTTATTTCTTAAAATCAAAGATTGAGCCCTAGAAACAGATGATTATGTTAATGAAGTGGATGTGCTGTGGATTGAGATCTGTGTCTGTGGTGCATCAGGAACAGAAATTTTGCCAGCGCTATGACCAGCTGATGGAAGCCTGGGAGAAGAAGGTGGATCGCATTGAAAGCAACCCGCGGCGCCGAGCCAAGGAGAGCAAGGTGCGGGAGTACTACGAGAAACAGTTCCCAGAGATCCGCAAGCAAAGAGAGCTGCAGGAGCGCATGCAGAGGTGAGATCACAGTTTTCATTTTTCTTTTTCCATTTCATAACAGGCACTCTGCGATTGTAAAGGACACCGTTTCATTTTTGGAACTGACTTGATCCCCTTTGTTTTGTTGCCTAGTTACCGTGAAAGAATGGATGTGGACTTATTTCTGTGTGTATTGAAGTTAGCCCAGCTTCAGTAATAATTGGATAGTTTTGAGTGACAGATTCTTTTGTGTCTTTCCTTCTATAGCCGTGTTGGCCAGAGAGGAGGCGGGCTGAGCTCGTCGGCAGCGCGCAGTGAACATGAGGTTTCTGAGATCATCGATGGAATATCAGAGCACGAGGTGAGCTCTGGTGTTTCTGTGGAGTTATGTTAATTTACTGTTATAGCCTTTACAAAAGGCTATAATTAGCCTTTTGTTTTGAGTTTTATATTACTCTGGAAGACAGACATCTGGATGTATCCAGCCTGGCATCCCTTCTCGGAATGAAACCATGGGTGTCTGTGCCGATGGCTGATGTCTTTACATATAAAAGCTGGGTTATGGATAAATCATTTATATGCCATTTGTGAAATTGATTTTTTTGTCAATGTTCTATTATTTTGATGATTACCGTAACATTTCTTCAAAGTTTTTTAGTTGTTCCGTTGTTTGTTGGTTAGTTCTGGAATCAATCACAGAACCTACATTGGCTGATCGTAAAGTCTGCCAAAGTCAAGGGTGAGGTCACTCAATGTCGCCCAGTATCACAAACTTTCTCCAAGAGGTTGTATCATGTTACCCCTTTTTCATTCCTCAACTCAGATAATGAGAAACTCATGATTTTCTGTGTGTGCGTCTGTGAGTGTGTCCGTGAATGCGTATATTTATCGCATAGCGTATATTTATCGCATATACTGTATATACGTGTATATATGAAGATGAGGATCCAGGAAGAAATCAAGCTAATTCAAGGTGCTGTTGACAAATCTGACAGATCTGAACCCCATGAAATGCAGCCCAAGCTTTTTGAAAACTCCCTTTGACTTAGTTATGTTTCATTGGCATATGCCAGTGAATATTGTCACATAGCACAGCTGCTCAACCGGACTAGCCTTATTTCACTGTGGTTCCACTCTCAGATACCAGCTCACACTAAGGGCTTGTTCTCAGCTTGTGTGTCATTGAAATACTTGTGGTGGCTTAGCATGGCTGGCCAATGCTGAGTACCAGCCTTTGAATGCCACCACAGCTCAGTGGCAAGCACAGCTGCTTTCAGTTGGAATGTTTCCAAATCTTTGATGGCCTCTGACCCTTTTCATTGACTCTTTTCTTAGTTTTCTTTATTATGTTCCATTTCTATCTTTGATTCTCTTTATGCCATTTTATATTGTGTGTAGGCAACGCATAGTCAGCTGGTGCACAGCGTTAATTATTGTATGTATGTGTTTTGTTCCCATTTTTGATATTTCTGATTACATTATGAACATAAAGTTTGAACTAGAAAACGGTAAACAACAGAAAGGACTTTCTTATCTAACTCATGATCATCGATAAATCTGAGAAAAATGATATGACTGTTCTAATCAACTCCATAGTATCTGCGCAGACAAGGTTGCCATAGTTGCCCAAAAAGGATCATGGTGGACCAAAGTGTGATATCCATTCGGCACACAAGTCGTGTAGGGTATAGTGCACGGCACTAACTTTGATAGTTGTGTGGTGTGAACAATGCTCGACTCTTACTATGACTACCTGGTCCCATGAAACTCAGCTGTGTTTAGTTTAATGTGCGAGATGTATCCAGTTTACAATATTGTTTTCTCTTTACTCCTTCAATACTTACTTTACTCCAGACATTACGTTGCTTTTCAGATGAATTCCTTGTTTGACAAGTTTTGGCAAGGGTAAATTTGACCAAAAAAAAAAACGCCCTTTCGTCAACAGTTCCCCCCTGTCCTATGAGCTCTTCCAAACTTGTAAACACAGTGTGGTGACACATTAGGTTTCATATAGTGCATGTCGGTATAACCACCATAGTTTCCCTTTTGAAACCAGCCCACTCACTCCAGGATGTTTATTTCTGTGTGTTGGGTTTGTGTACAGAACACGGAGAAGCAAATGCGTCAGCTGGCCGTCATCCCTCCAATGCTGTTTGACGCCGAGCAGCAACGCATCAAGTTCATCAACATGAATGGACTGATGGATGACCCCATGAAGGTGTACAAGGACCGGCAGGTTATGAACATGTGGAGCGAGCAGGAGAAGGATACTTTCAGAGAAAAGTAAGCACAACCCACCCTCAAAGTACTGGTAGATATATCATTAAATTTCTTTTTTTGAATTTGGAATGGACAAAAATCCCCTTGAAGCTAAATCTTGGGAAAATACATAAAACTACTTTTTTCTGTAATTTTGATCAAAGATTATCACATGTCATATTAGTTTAGAGCACCGCTCACATACTAAATAAAGAGTGCTTCTGTTTAAGCAGCAGAGTATGCCATGTGAAGCATTTGTCGGTTATTGGTAGGAAGTGAATCTTCCTCTTCTGTAAGAAGCTCCCAAATCAAATAAAGCCCAAACAGGATTAATGTTTAGATCTTCATGCCCAATACTCTTTGAAAATGAACTGTTGGATTTAATAACTAATGAATATTCTTGGTGTCGGTTCACTTGAACAAATGTTGAGTTTAAATTATAAGTGTATAACATCCCACTTAAAGAAAAAAGACCAATTAACCCAACTGTTGCTCAAAATTTGTTTAATTGTTTGTAAAATCTAATGGAATTGGAAAAAAAAACTTTGAAGTAACACTTTTTGTTTAACAATCATTACATGTTGAATTCATAAAGTCAGGATTAATGCATTAGGATTTGTATAAATATGAATATAATTTCAGTTTATGATCATGTAAGACAAGTCTAATTTAGAATTTCTTGCTGTAAACTTTTTAGTCATTCTCTTAGCAACCTGCTAACGAAATATTGCAAATATTGACATTTTCTGACATTTATTTTGTGCTCCCACAGGTTCATACAGCACCCTAAAAACTTTGGTCTGATTGCATCTTTTCTGGAGAGAAAGGTATTGTTTCATTTTTTTTTTTAATAGTTTCTTGTCATCTCCTCTTCAATGGAAATGTTTTTGGAAAATAATATATATTTTTTTCATGTTTCAGACGGTGGCTGAGTGTGTGCTGTTTTACTACCTGACCAAAAAGAATGAAAACTATAAGAACGTAGTGCGGAGGAACTACCGACGCCGTGGGAGAAGCCAGGTCTGTTTTTTTAAGAATGGTTACTGGGCAGAAGCACTAGAATTATACTCTCACCTCATCAACCTAACCTAGTAACCAGCTGCTGTCAGTCACTTTGCAAACTTATTAAATGACAGTAATTAGTACCTTTGGCTTTAGGAAGGAAAACTTGTTTCCCATTTCATCATTGCCATTTAGGGCTCATGCATTCTCTGCTGTCAAGCAGGTTTGGCAAGAACAACCGCTACTTACTTAAACTGGATTTGTTTAAGGGTATGTTAAGTTATATGTGGGCTATATGTATATAATACGTAAAATGTTGATTTAGTTTGTTTAGCCGCAGTGCTAAAATACCTAAAAGATATAGATATTTAGGGTGAATAGTTTAGAGTGATGATGCAAACGCGGAAAAGGAAAAAAAAATAGTTTAGCATTGGCATTAGGCCAAAGGCAGCAATTCCAAATACGTCAAACAGGGGAGTACAGCTCATTGTTAGTATATGTGGGTTGTGGGTATTCAACAGTGTTAAAGGTTTTTGGTCAGGCTGTGCATCTACACTCCCCTGAACTCTAACCCTAAAAGCCCAGACAGACAGGAAGCTGGTAAGGAAGTGGTTCTGGGTGCTTATATAACAAAGGTTATACAGCAGAAATGTGCAGCTGTAATTTTTGGCAGTTTCACATCCTGATTTGTTTTGCCTGAGCTCAAAATGAATGTAAATGTGAATGCTTTTGGTTCGCAAACATCATGGTGTAGTTGTTATCTCGTCAGAAAGCCAGCCATACAGCATGCTCCCTGCGATGGGGTGTCAGAATTGCATATATTGTGTATACAAATACACTTCAAACATAAGGAAATAAGGGCATATTTGGGAAATCAACAAAACTGACAACTCTTTACCACACAACAACTTGAATAAGGCACAATATAATCAACATTTACGTAAATAATAAAATAATAAAGTTATTTTCCTCACACAGCCAATACACTTCAGTCATACTCGTATTTGTATTTCATGTTTGTGCATCCACACTTTGACGTGTGTATCTAAGGTTACAAGAAAAGTTGTGGTGTTTGTACGTCTGTGCATCCAGTTACGTGGAATTAACTTTGTAACCGAGTACCTTGTTTTTGCCCTGTCTCTGATTGCAGCATGGTCAGCAACAGCAACAGCAACAACAAGTGAGCCGCAGCAGCCAGGAAGAAAAGGAGAAGGAAGAGAAGGAGAAGGAGGCAGAGAGGGATGAAGAGAAAAATGAAGCGGAGGACAAGGAAGATGGAATGAAGTAAGCCACTTTTCAATTATGATAAAAATTCCAAATCTTTTGCATTGTATGTATGTTTGTATAAATGTTAAGTCGAAACAGTCGTGTAGAGTGGTATCCTGACAGATTAAGAGGAAAAGAAAATCCGAGTTCAAACCTTTCCACCACATTATATGTGCCCGAACCTGTACAGCTACAGCAATTTTCTATCTCTCTCTCCATTTCCCAATGTGCCGTTTTTAAGAGTTGTTCCAGGTCAGGCTGCAGCGAATGGAGTGGGAGTAAGTTTTGGCTATGTGGAGCTGATCTGGAAATCCAATCATTCCGTAACCCCGGTGCTTTTACTCCCTCACCTCCAGCAAGACTTTCCACCTACAGCAAAGTCCCCATTAAAACAGCTGTTTTCCTGTTTATGCTTCTCCCCTTCCCAACAGAAAGCCACGTGTCTCTTGCAAATTCTGTGCCTATTTTGTTAGTCTGCAGGGTTTTCAGTGGGGGGAAATTATCAGTGTGTTTAGCTTAACTGTCAGGGACAAGTGTTTGCAGGTAGAAAGTGTGCGTGTGGTGTCGGCTGATGGGTTGTTTTCAGGCACCGTGCCAGCAATTGATGCACAACAACAGACGGAATTTCATCGCTTTCTTTTGCCATGATCATTAATTAATTAATTAATTAATTAATACACTTCTGTGTCCGTGCACCTGTTAATGGCATTGGTTGTGGTTGAACACTGCAGCCGTTTCGAGTAATGGCCGTTTCTATTCATGGGCCGTCGTACCTGACAAGAGGAAGATGATGATGATGATGATGATGATGATGATGAAGCATTGCCTTCATCCTCCCCGCTCTGAGGTGAAGCCAGGGGGACTCCGTGACTCCCTGCACACCCTGCTACGTGCCTGTCACCCCTGGCACAGCTGGCGTCGCTATATTTAGTAACGCCACCTCTTCCTCTCAGCAAGATTTATGTAGCTGGGCGAAGGTGAATGGAGGAGCAGCGGGTGTAAACTCTGTGGCTGTCTTCTGGCGTTGCGTCGTGCTGACACTTGATAAATTATATTTGGGAGGGCGGCGGGGTTGAAGCGGTGTCTGAGTACACATGGCCAGGTTTGGCTCCCTTTTGTCAATGCATCTTAGAGGCCAACAGAATTGGGGACATGATGGATGCAAGTTTGAATGTAATTTTTGTGTGTTAATATTTGCATCTCAGAAAAGATTGTATTGGTATTTCATTAGCGAGATCTCCTTCCTCTCATTTCTCACCAAACAAAAATATATCCTAGGGATTTTGGAAAACAATACCCCACAGCATCAGTAGAGCACAAGGAAAATTTGGTCGTTGAGCAATAGAATCACAATTTTTTTCAGTCAAAATTGTTTTTGTGTTGCCCCAAACAAGGTGGCTGTGTAAATGTCTTTTGGCTACTAAATCAGTAAACCGTCATGTGTTGAACTTCAAAGACCCCGTTTTTTATCTCTAGCTCACTGTGTTGACATTTCTCAAACTCAGGGATGACACCTCTGGAGAAGATGCAGAGGACAAAGAGCCCACCAAAGAGGCTTTCAAGGGTCGCCGCACAGCCAACAGCCAAGGGCGCCGCAAGGGCCGCATCACCCGCTCCATGACCAGTGAAGTAGAGGAGACCACCACACCGCCCCTCAACAATGAGCTGGGTCAGTCACTGCTGCACTGCACCAAAATAGCACCAATTTTGCTCCATTGTGTACTGTGTGAATATAGCATGTTGCTGTGCATTGCTATACATTTTAAACTGCTTCAAGAGAATGGTGGGGTTAAGCATTATAAAATAATTTGTGGCTCAAAGTGCAGGTAATGCACTCTAGTATACTTGATAAGCACTCGGTCATGAATAGAAAGTTTTCATTTCAAATATATTATTTTTAAACTTGCATTTTATTTCTTACTGAGTGCAGATATTGCACATGGCTAAAACCACTAAAGTAGACCAAATGAATGATCAGATGTCAAGAGCAGTGGAACAACCAAGGATTTATGACAAGTTATTTCCCTATCGCTATGCAAAATCAACTTGGATTTTGTTGTGGCCCGTCCCAAACCACAAGAGTGCACTGTTGTTCCTCTTGTACTCATTCCCTTATTCACAGTCAAGTTATCCATTGATTACATCCTGCCTAAGTAACTTTCATAAATGGAATACTAAGAAATCCAAACAGCGGAATTCTGAGAGGGAATAAGATATGTAGTTTAAATCCCATTTGTTGGCAAAAAAAATTAAGTCCCAAATACCCATTGTGTCAGCAGTGTCCCATCATCTAGCTCTTTGTGTCCTCGCAGGTGGCGAGTCCGCTGTGCAGACACTCACACTTTTGCTGCAGGCTATAAAGGATTTTGATTATTCAGCAGTTGTGTGTCTTTATGCTGCAGTCGCTCCTGCAGCACAGGGTTTAGTCACTGGGAATCCCCCTGTGACTCTGGCTGTACAGGGGCCTCTCATCTGCCCCTGCTCCGCCACTGTTGTTCCCCAGCCGTGGTAGGTCCCCTTCACAGGTCCTTGTAGAGGACACATGAGTACGGTCGGCCCGGCTTACGGCCTGCGCAGGGAAAGAAGCCAGTTGTTATGTCTATAATCATTAACTGACTTCTCTCCTTGGATTTCCTGCTTCCTCCACCTAAAACAAACAATCCCTAGCGACCCCGCGCTGCAGTGCCTCACTTTGGCGAGCTGCACAATTCACCCTGCCCCCCGCTCTCTTATTCTTTCTTTCTTCTCTAAATTCTCTCTCTCTTTCCCTTCCTCTTGTCAGTCACTCCCTAACTGACTTTGTGACAGCTGCCCCCACCCCCTTCCCCCCTCCGCCTGCCTTCTCTAACTTGGTGCTTCTCTTTTTTTTTTTTTCTTCTTCTAACAGCCAATCTGGAGATGAATGAGAGCTCCCGCTGGACTGAGGAAGAGATGGAAACTGCTAAAAAAGGTAATGGAATATGCATGGAATATGAATCTTTCTTCTCCCCGCGAAACGTAACTTCATTGCACTGACTTTTCGAGATAATCGAGACACCAAAGGAATTATTGGCAGATCAGGCGCCGTTTTTATCGACAGCACAGACAAGTGATGCGGCTGTGACTTCCTGTTTGAGAGGCAGCCACTGCCACGTGCTGTTAGGTTGTGTCTAAGCATGTATGTGTCAGACTGCCTGATCTGGGTCTGCTGCTCTTTGGAGTCTCTTTGGGTCAAGGCAGCCTCGCTCTTTATCAAGCAGGCTGTAAAGTCTGCCTGTTATCAGCCAGCCCCTGCAAATGCAGCAGTCATTAACGCAGCTTGTTTATTGCCTCAGACTGAAGATTACCCAGAAGCCTATTCTCAGAGGTTGCTGACATTTTGCCCATTTTCCTTGCACCAGTTCGCTGCGTGAATGTGTTGCGTGCAGCACAGAATTCTCAGCGGTTGATTGCACGTGCTCCTCACCCTCGGTTTCTAATGTGTACTACTCTCGTAGTAGGGATGCCCCAATGATCTGTTAAAAAGATGTTTGCTGTAGGCAGTTATGTGAGTATTAAAATAATCTTTACTTATGACTTTTGGGTGTTATTTAAAAAAAACTAGGGCTAAGGTGACCGAGAAGTGTCTTTGTATTGTTAAGTCTTGCTCTTTGCACATGATTTAGAGCAATTTCACTTCATCCTGCTATGTGCGACTCTCACTTCTGCTACTGACTAATGTAACCTGTCCTTCCTTGTAATCAGCAGCAGATGAAGCGCCTCGTGCAAACTAAAGCTATCTGCAGCTTGAATATAGTATTGAAACCAATTTGGCTCGAAGGAGTTGTCACATCTATCCTGTGCTGTATGTTCCTGTATGTGGTGTCTTCTGCAATTTGAGCTCTGTGAGGGCAGGCGGGTTATTTTGTGATAACCGGCCTGGCTCGAATGTGGTCCAGTGTAGTAATCCTGGTTAATGTCTTCAATTCCATTCTCCTGCAGCGAGATTAGTGGGACGGGGGGGGGGCTCCATCCCCAAGGATTAGCCTGGCAGCTTGGTGGGAGCATGGCTTCTATAAAGGGCTTATGTAACCACAACCCCAGCTACAGTACCGAGGGGTTGGAGGGGAGGGGCAGCTCTTGGTGTTTTTCATCAGTTTCCACTACCCCCCCCCCCCCCCCCCCCCCCCCCCCCCCCCCCCCCCCCCCCCCCCCTCCTCCCCCCCACACACACACACACACACACACCTACTCAAAGGGAGTCCCTGTCCAATAACTCAGCCCCTCCACCATCATAAATCCAGCCACCCTTTGGCCCTAAGGATTGAACAAGCTCATCAATGTTGCTTCCCTTACAGATACTTGACATCTACATGCTGTAAAGAGGCTTAAGTGTCTTGATGCTAATGTATTCATCCCCTTGAAGTAAACATATCTGAATAATGGCCTTAATAGTGCCAGGCTGGACAATGGCATTTCAGCATGGAAGCACTGGACGATGCTACCTGCGAGGATGGCACACATCTGTCTCATCTGCTCCTAAAGCCTGGAACCTTAAACAAGGAATGGCCTCTCCCTTAAACCCACCAGCGCTATACGTCTGTGTGTGCATGCATGTGTAAGAGATATGCGTAGCAAAGGTTGTCTCTCTGTGCACTAGGTCCGAGCTGTGTGTGTGCGTGTTTGCGTGTGCACCCTTCTTGGCTGGCGTTTATGTAAGTGCACTAATCTGACAGGCTTTGCAGGAAGGCAGCTGGATAACGGCCCTTGCTCTGCTCTGCTTGCTGGAGGAACCCATTTAAAGGAGCAGAAAGGAGAGGAGAATACCACATTATCTTCTCTCCCTTTCTTCCCCACTGTCGCTCTATCTCTGCCTTCCACTCTGGCCGTCTCTCTCGGATGGGAGATGGCAACAGCCCAGATTGGCAAGAGCTGTAGAAGATTTGGCAAGCGCCCCTTTCCCTCACTCACTCTCTCCCCCATCACTCTGTGCTGTTAAAGACTGGTGAGAGGTCACATTCAAGATGAAAAGCAGGTCAGTCAGGAAAAAATGTGAAAGCCTTTATGCTTTCTCATGGTATCAACATCAACCCCCCTGTCCCCCTTCTGCTCTCTTTGGTTTCTCTCTCTCCCTCTCCCTGTCTCTCTCCCTCTCTCTCTCTCTCTCTCTCTTTCTCTCTCCCCCCGTGCCCCCTCCCTCCCTGCTTCCCCTCTCCCTCTGCTCTCTGTTTACTCTTGGACTGCCTGAGTGTGTGTTTGTGCCTGTGTGCTTTAGTATTAACGAGAGAGAGAGAGAGAGAGAGAGAGAGAGCGAGGGATAGAGAGAGAGTGAGTTCAAGTGAGTGTGTACTCACTCGTGTGTGTGCGTGCCGCTGTGCCTGCTGGCAGAGGGAGGTAGGGGGAGGGACAGACTGACGGAGAGAGGGAGGGAAAAAAAGAGAGATAGAGGAGAGATCAGATGAGGGGAGAGAAAGGCTGAGTACATAGCACCGCCCCACAGTCCCACTTTCCTGTGGAAGTCTTCCCAGACGACCGCCATTGGGGAGAGACACGGCAAAGAAGAACAGAGGAGTGCATGGTGGAGCACGGGGAGGACAGAGTGAAAAAGGAAAAAGGAGGGGAGAGGCCCGGAGCATGTGCTGTTTTGGAACACGTCAACCTGACACCGGCTCAAGTATCAAGCCAGCTGGCAGGAAGAGCGCTGAGACTTAGCTGTTTTCATCTCTGGATCGGAAGGCCCAGCCCCGAGGAGTTTCCCCAGCCGGCCCTCCGGAGATCAGACCGTCTGATGGTCTTATCCACAGCGGGGCCATGACATGACGGCTAGAGGGACGAGCATGTGACAGACTGGAACAACCACTTTTCTGGCTGCACCAGGTGCCTATTGGACTTTCTCTGGGAGGAGCTAGTGGGAATACAGTGTCCGGATTGGGTGCGAGGCTACCACCTGCTTCAATATTTCTGCCTCTGATTGGATGTTTCTTCCATGTGTGTTGCTTTAGCAACTGAGGCCCTGAGTCAACCAGAGCTGCTTGGGATTTTGCCTTAAGTACGTGCTTACAGTGGAGTAAACTGGATATAGCTAGAGGTCATAACAAAGTGACCTTTGGCTGTCTGTATGTCAATGAATGCGTGAATGACAGTTGTTATGGCTTTAAGTTCTGTGTTTGTCCCCATTGTTTGAATGTCTGTCATGCTGTACCACCGTTTTGTTTCTTTGTTTGTCTGTGCCATGTGTATGTTTGTGGGTACTCTGCCCCTGTTAGGTGTCGGTCACGTGTCTCACTCCTCCGAGTGAGTCAGGGCTACTCTTTTTTTTTTTTTCTTTCTCTTTCTTGGAAAAGCTTTCCAGGCGATGCCTTCAGTGGCAGTGATGAATATTTCAGTTGAAAACCTTCCTCAACTCAAACATTGACAGGTTGTAGGTGTGAAGCAGCTTTTAGACCCCAGCAGCTCAGACGTGAAGATCACCTTTGCTTGTTATGATAGTTCTTTTTATACTGGCATTAATAAATCCTGAGCATGACTTTGAATATTGAACATCTCCCATTTGCTGGATGATGCATGGCCTTTCTAGTTATACATATATTTATTTTAATATCACTAGGTATAAATGACAGGGGATCATATTTCACTTATGTCGGTGAAATAAATTAAGGAATGTTTTACTATGTAGTCAGTTTGGATATATCATATTTTAATTTTATTTGGGGTGACATGTTAATATTTATATCTTCATGACTTGTTTACCCCTGAGTATCCCTGTATACACAAATTAATGATGTCCCTTGGATAATATAATTGAAACTAACAAAAAAAACACTTATAAACAAGATTTTATTTCAGCGATTATTATTATTACTGGCATTATTCCATTCAGCGCTGGTATCTCGGTCAATCTTTCCGAATAATAACCCTTGAAGTGCCATGGCTGACAGCTTTCCTCTTGCTCTCCTTTAGTTCAGCATAGTTGTTGTCCTACTGCCACCATTAGGCGATGAGAAGCAGAGACCTCTGAACCCATGTCCAAGGTCATCCCAGTAGGTGTTGGCTCTCTGCCTGTTAACAACCCCCCCAGCCCCTTTTTGAGAGGCCGTCCTTGAAACAAGTGGGCGTTGTAAGCTTAAGCCTCTTACGGCACACACTGTTAATGAGCTGTCTTTAGCTAAACGCAGACTTTTGAATTTGGGGGTAAATTCTGCACTACCTGTCTTTCTGACTTACACACTCGGCACTGCCTGCATCTCTTCTACCGCATGCACTATATGATTTGTGTGAGCGTCTGATTGAGTGAGTGTGTGTGAGAGAGAGTTACGTGACAGGTTGATTTATCACAGCTCTGGCCCAGCCAGGTGCCTGTAGACACTTCTGTAAGGTGCAATCATGTGGCTGACTGAGTCAAGGACTGGGGTCTCTTGGAACTAGGTCACATAAAAGTCAGTTACAATATGACACTTGTGACCCCAGTGTGGGGAGTTAGTGATGTCATTACTATGACTGATGGGTCAGCCACCACACCCCAACTCCCCTCACTTGCATTCTCTCTTTTTCTCTTATTATATACTGTCGTTTTGACAGTTGTACGGAGACATGCTTTGTGCGTATAGTATGTCTCCTTAAATAAATACTTAAAAAAGATTGTGGGGTATTCTTTGCAACCTAAATTATGGTTACTTCCTGTTTTGCTTTCTTAATTTTTTCAATATTGTAGAAAAGATTTAAAATGGAGCAAAGATATCATCCAATGCTTCCTGTCCTCCTGTCTGAGTCTCTGTGTTCCTGTCCTTCTCTAATATTTCCCTCTGTCTGTCCATCTGTAATTCCAGGCCTTCTCCAGTATGGTAGGAATTGGTCCGCCATCGCCAAAATGGTGGGATCCAAAACCGTGTCACAGTGCAAGAACTTCTATTTCAACTACAAGAAGAGGCAGAAACTGGATGAGATTCTGCAGCAGCATAAAATGAAATCGGTAAGCGAAGGTATCAGTCATTTTTGCGATGAGGTCGGGTGCTATTTTTTGCACCACCAAACCATAAACCTTTTTTATTTAGTGTTTGTTTGATTTGACCCAGGAGAAAGAGCGAAAGGCCCGCCGCAGGGGAAAAGCCCTGCAGAGTGAGGAGGCCAGTGCCCCATATACAGCAGAGGAGGAGGAGATGGAGGGTTCTGGAGCCAGTGGCAATGAAGAGGAGGCCCCTGAAGATGGAGAGGGTACATCACTCCCAATAACAACACATACTGTACAACAGATCTAAGACGCATGTCTTTAAGAAGCTTATAATCCATAGTCCATTTTCTTTCAGAACAATCAGAAGTGTTAATTCAATTGTGTGTTTACTAATGAGGTCATAGATCCACATCATTGCATTACAACCTCGATTATGCACATTCTATTAATATCTCACTTACAGTGTTTGTGAAAGATGAATATTATCCCTTGAGGTGTCATATTGGATTGCATTTGATATGTTGGGATAAATGGTTTGGCTGTATATCATTTCATGTAACAGTGAAACTCGTTGACCCTGTTAGCTTGAAAGAATCCTGCTCCGAGGTAACATTCATTCGAGTATGGAAATCCTGCTGCAGTCTGTTGATCGGAGTATATTGTGTAGAGTCTACTCCTATCAACAGACTACACTGTAGATTGTTCTTCCACAATAGAGGGCCGAAGCCTCTGGGATTTTGTCCTTCATCCCCATGGTTTTGTGTTCCTTTTTATTGTATGGTGACACTTGATTAGGCAGAAGCCTGCCACTGTGAAGAGTCTGTTCTAGCGGGAAATGATGGGAAGAAAAAAAAAAAAAAAAAAAGGAAAAGGAGATATAACATGATTAACATCATAAGCCCAGTCTCGACTTCTAATCTGTGTTTTTCTTTGTCCTGCCGTCCCTTCCAGGTGGAGCCAACAACAGCTCCGACACAGAGAGCTTGCCCTCGCCGCACTCGTCGGAGGACAGCAAGGTGAAAGAGGAGGGCTCGGGCAGGTCAAAGGCCAGCTCCAACGCTGGGGATAAGGAGGTGGCCGGCTCGGACATGAGCCAGGCGGGAGATGAGAAACCTCCAGTCAAAGAGGACGGAGACTCGGTCATCAAGCAGGAGATAAAGACTGAGACAGGGGAGCCCTGCAGAGAGCAGCTGGCACCGCCCAGCGATGCTGCCGATAAAAAGCCTCCTACGGCGGAGACAGAGGAAGTCAAAAGTGCTGCCAAGAGCTCCAAGAAGGACCACGGGCCCAAAACGGGCTCCCATGGTGACAGTGACTCTAGTGCCACTTGCAGCGCTGATGAAGTAGAGGAGACGGACAACCCTGATAAAAACAGGTAAAAACGCTCTCCCATGACGAGATTTGAAAAATATTTATTTATTTATTTCCCATCCATCATAAAAAAATATATACACTGATCTCTTTGCCGCTTGCGGTTTGTTCTAATCAATGACATCATTGGGCCTGGTCGAAATGATTAGCATCAGAGGGCTTCTGCTTTTCTGAACAGTAGTTTTCTAGGTGTCCTACTTCTCTGGTTTACCATAGCAGCAAGGGTTTTTAGTTGCCTAGCTACACTGTACAGCACTGAATCCTTATTTGGCAAGCCACTTGTGTGTATACCACAGGTCGCTCTTTTCTATCAACCAAAGACACTATTTTCACTTTGTATGAATGATGTATATATGTATATACATGCATCGTGTATATATACACAAATACATATACATACATGTGTACATACATACGTATCTATGCGTATATAGGTGTAACATATATGTCTATATATTTATACATCTACACATTGTGTTTCTCTGCGGAAGAGGCCACAAGAAATGGGTGTCAAAGTGCGTGGGAGGAGTGATTAGTTTTGTTTGCACGGTATTTGTTAAATTTTTTCCATGACAGCAGACTGCATGTACTGGCAGAGCTGAGGGAAACGGTTTCCTCTCTGCCAAAGCAAACAAAGGGAGCGAGTGTGTGTGCATGCGTGCGTGCGTGCGTGCGTGCGTGCGTGCGTGCGTGCGTGCGTGCGTGCGTGCGTGCGTGCGTGCGCGTGTGCACACACACGTGTGTGTCTACACACTTTTTGTGCGCATCAAAGTGTGTCTCTATGATTGCCAGAATGTTGTGTACTTTTGATAGATGTTTGAGACGTGGATATGGATTTTTTCCTCATTCTTTTCCATTGAGTCAGGCTATCTCATCACACACACAGACACACACTCGGTAAATGTCTTCTTTTCCCTCGTAAGGATTTGTGAATGTGTCTTTGCCTTTAGGGGAATGGGTAGGCATGTGGTAAGGAAAAACATTCACAACATCTGCTCCTATGGTTTATGTCCAAGTGTTTGGGGGGAAAAAAAAAATGAAGATGGTATACCCTGTACCCTCAGCATCCTCTTCACTTCTAACTTATTTGTGCCTCTGTATGTGAAGGATTACTTCACCACGGCCAAGCCTGCTGAACTATGCCCATGATGGGGTCATATCCTCCACACTGCCGAAGCCAATGGACCTAAAGCAGCTCAAACAAAGGGCTGCTGCTATACCACCTATAGTGAGTAACTACTTTAAAACTTTGTGTTTCTTGGCGTTTATTTTTATTTTTTTTCATACGTCACACAACAGCTTTAGGAGTATCTCGGGTTGTTTAGCCTTGGAAGACATCTGTGACACATTGTCTCATTCACTCACTCACTCACTCACTCACTCACTACACAACAGTATGGCAGGTGAAATTGTTGAGTCTATTTGTATAAGATAAACCTGCCAGATGGATGATGATGGAATAGATTGCTTTGAGGATAAGAAATACGATGCCAGACATTAGAGAAACTTTAGCTTGCCGTGAAATATGAGACGTATCTGGCTTTCCTGTTTATCAGATGCTGTGTGTGTACTGACCATATGTCAAATGCCAGGTAAGACTGGGCTTGTGTTATGTGTGCAGGATGTACGTAACCTCTCTTTTTTTTTCTTCCACTCTCTTCCTGTGTGTAGATGCCAGAGGCTTGCATGCAGGGCAGTCAGCGAGGTGGCAGTGGCAAGGCAGGGCTGCCCCCCCACGCCCTGGCACTGTACCAGCAACAGATCACCATGGCTCATGGGGAGTCCTCCCAGGATGTCCAGCAGCAGCAACAGCAACAGCAACAGCAACAGCAACAGCAACAGCAACAGCAGCAGCAGCAGCAGCAGCAGCAGCAGCAGCAGCAGCAGCAGCAACAACAACAACAACAACAACAACAACAGCAACAGCAGCAGCAACAACAACAACAACAACAACAACAACAGCAGAAGCTCTCTGGCCAGCCATCCAAACAGCAGCCTTACACCCCACAGACTGAGCGAGACAGGGAGGCCCTTCACAGTAGCAGCCCTCGCATGCGCCCACGGAGCCCCTCCAGCGACAAGGATGGTACGAAAACATCCGTCATTTCAGAAAACCTATCACACTGCCTAAGCTACTATCTGCTCTACGAACATGTAATGACTCCCCTCACAGATTCCAGAATGTCCTTTGTATTAGACTCCCTGTCTAGATATTTTTCATCCCATTAGTTTCTATCCGTATGGTCCCTGCTGCCACTCTACTGCAGGGACTGTATAAAAGCCACATGTCTGAAATGGTCCATGTCTAAATGTGTTGGATGAATGATTTATGGAAACCAGACAAGCACTATAAATGAGGAATAATGAAATGTTAAAAAGAAAAATATGCTTTTGATCTAGTTTGACTTAGTTGGTCCTTGCTCTGGCTTTAACCTTGAGTCTGTGTTCTTTAGCGTAGTCAAATGTTTCTGGGACACACTCGTTGAGAAGGAACTGATAAATGATTTGGTTTTGCTACCGACCCAGAAGGGAATATAGTCTAGTTCAGAGCCCTTACTGTGAGCTTGTGGAATGTGAATCTCTGAGAGCGTAGTGTAAGACTTTTTACCAACAGTCCAGACAAAGGCAGGTATTTTATAACCGACTGGCCTCACCAGCTGTGAACTCTGAAGCACAGCAGCCACTTTGACACTTTTTAGGGAATCAAAAAAAGGCTCTTCACACCATGTCAAGAGACTGGTTAGGACATATTTTTGGCATTTCTGTGTGGATACTAAATTCACACCATTAAGTATAGAAGTGAAAGTATTTCTGCGGTCAGTGCATGGGTGTTGGGGAAGAGATCAATTCTGTGAGGATGCGATGATCTGTGGTGTGTTTGTGTCCCTTCAGACCTGGAAGGCAACGAGAGGTGGTTACTGACCCTCCTGCAGGGATTAAGTAGGTTCACCCCTATGCCTTCTCCCCCTATTCCTTTCTAATTTCACCTTCAGCACACTACAGTGCAATCACATCCTCTGCTGGATTTTACTTTGTGTACTAAATTTTATTAGTGGGTTGTTGTGTATGTTAACAAATTAATTTAGCGGTGTGTCACCCTGGCTGGGAGGTGGCGTGTGCTCATGGCCATGCAAGTGTCAATGGTGTTGACAACTCTGAGGTAGCAGTGGCCAAAGGACAGCTTCTTGGATTAGTGAAGGTCTAGTCAGATGCTGTTTGGAGTGCTGACTGTGTGTGTGTCTTCTTTGTTTCAGAAAAGTCCCGGGCCTTGTCGCCGCACAGCGAAGCCAAGAAGCAGGCACTGGGCCCAGATGATCTAAGGACCAACGTGGGTCGCCCAGTTCTCTCACCATACCCCATGTCCCCACGAGACATGGCCAAGATCAGTCATGACCAGCACTTGCTCCACTTCAACTGTAAGTCCCTGTTCTGGCTTGTTTCTATTTTCTATTCCTAACAGGCCAATGATATTAATGTGAATATTGTGTTGTGCGAACTTTGAACAAAACCTCTGCATCATGCTGCTAAAATGCCTGGAGAAACAGTCTGCCTAAAATCAGACATTCAGATCTCAAGCTCATAATGTCTCCTGCCTTTCAGCGTTTCAGCAAGCTGCCCACGGTTCCCTCCCCGGACTACCACAGGACAGTGGCAGGTTAGCTGCAGTGAGACCCCTGAGCATGCCAGAGCCACCACCTCTCATTTCCTCCACTAAGCCAGGGGGCTCCATCACACAGGTACAATACCATAAAATAATTACTAGTGCTTTGGAGTAGACACCATTGGCCTGCAAAAATCATGATGATTATGGAAATTGCATTTTTAAATGTACTCTTAGTAGCAACTTTAAATGTTTGTTATGTTGCTCCATGAAATATAGAGTAATTAAATGGATTAGGAACTAAAATCAATCATCATCATTATGATTATGATCAGTATGATCAAACTTTCTTTCTCAAGGGCACCCCAGTACAGTTGCACAGCCCAGCTCATGGGTTGGACCATGGGAAGATGACCCCCACTCAAATTGGCTTATCTTGGATGGATCAGAGGAAAGTCGGTGAGTACAACTATCTGGACGGAGTAGTGCACTTTAAGTTTTTCTTTTCTGTAACTTGCCGTCCTTCTCTTAAACATACCAGCAAAACTGATGCCGAAGAGTCACCATATAT
>JAFBJU010000216.1:541235-600079 GCA_016785305.1 Colistium nudipinnis
ATGGTGACTCTTCGGCATCAGTTTTGCTATATATATATATATTATTCTCACGGTCTGCTCTGTTTCTTTAATGTAGCAGGTCCTTTCGCTGTGATAAAGCAGGAACAGTTGTCCCCCCGCAGCTCGTCCTCCCAAGGTGACAACCTGTCCACCCAGGGTACACCTCACGATAGTTCAGGACGAGGTGAGTGGTCTTTTCATGTTAGTATAAAAACTAGTGCTTTGTGGTGTGTAGTTTACGCAGCAATAGATTTAGAGTTGTTTGCTACGTCACTGATTTTTTTAAAACTATTTGCATTTTTGACATCTATCAAGATGCCACGCACCTTTGAATCATAAAGATATTCCACTTGTATTGAGCACTGTCTTGAGCTGAGACACAGCCAGGACCAATGGACTGGAGTGTCTCTAAATGTACAGTAGTGACACATACTTTAGTCTCAGGGGGAGTTGATGGGGACTGACTCTGATATAATCTGACAGGGCTGAAGTTGATTTGAAGAATGGGAGAAATTGCTTAAGTCAAAGGGCCTCATGCAAAGACATTTTCATATTAAGTTTTCTCACGTTACTTCTTATGTTGGACTTGCACAACCATGAAGCACTTTAACTTCCGAAAGGTGTGTAATTGTCACATGTTAACGTGGTGATTGCCAACTGTGTACTTGCATGAGAATTGCCAATCAGCACCATTTACTCCCTAGTAGTACCATGCAAGGCCACAATTCCTACCTGTATGTTGAATGAAGTATCCATTCTTGAAAATGACCTCAAAGAGTAAAGCTTTATGAGGTCATAGATTGAAGTCCTGCTTTCAAGGATCAACAAAGGAATGTATTTTTGGCTTTGACAGCAGTGGAATTAAGTGTATCTAAAGCAGCTGCAGAATCACGCAAAGGTCGCTCTGTCACTCAAATTAAATAGAAATGTTTTGATAGGAAAATTATTATTATTTTAAACGGCAAGGCAAGCAATCTGGACAAAGGAGGGAGGGGAGGTCTCTGTCACCATTATATTATTTAAGTACTTACGTAAAATGTAATGAATGGTGACAATTAAGAATTGACAAGTCTCCTGTTGATTGACCACTTTTTAATAATCTTATTTTCCAATTATCATTTACCGTAAATTCCAGACTATTAAGCGCACATAAATATAAGCCACACCCACTGAATAAAAAAAAAAACATTTTGAACATGTATACACCGCACATGTCTATAAGCCGCAGGTGTCTACATTGAAACAAATTAAATTTACTCAGGCTTTAACGAAAGACAATGCCTGTAACACGGCTTGTAACAAAAATAAATAAATAAACAGTAGTATACCATGAAAGTCATTGGTCACTATTTTCCACTTCCTCTCCCCCTCATTCGGTGTCGGAGTTGAACAGCCTCAGATGAATTGCTTCATCCGATGTTTGCTCAGCCTCGTTGTCATTGTTGCTCTCGTCACTTTCATCCCACTCAACACGGAGCACCACCTTAAATGCACGATTTACACTGATGTTGAGTGGCTGCAAAAACTTTGTTGTACCCCCAGGAATCACAGCTGGTCGCCTTCAACTTCAAATATGCATCGGTTTGCATTTCTCTGTGTCTTTGCCATGACGAAAGTGTGTGCGTGACAAAATGACTGATCAGAATGATTCAGTGGGAGCGCGCTAGATTTAATGTAAACAGTTTCATTGGTCCACCTTAACCCGTTTGGGTTATGGAACTCAAAAACTTAAAAAAAACAAAAACATATATTAGCCGCGTCATTGTTTAAGCTGCTAGGTTCAGCGCGTGGGGAAAAAAGTAGTGGCTTGTAGTCCGGACATTACATCATTTTCCTCTTTGCGTACTCTTAATGCTGCCTTACAATTTGTTTTATAGTGACAGAAATGTTACCGTCTTCTTTACAGCTTCTATTCCAGCTGTCCAGGGGGGAAGTATCACTAAGGGCATCCCAGGGACCAGAATGCATCCCGATTCCTCTATCTCCTACCGAGGGGGCTCCATTACTCAGGTGAGCACAGACATATTCCTACACAGGAATTAGGAATTTCCCAGTCCTTATTTTACTCTCTCGCTCCCAGGGCTTGTCATAACAACATTGATAATGGAAAACGGGTGTTATCTACAGTTAATCCCCACACCGCTGTGTTTTTACTCTCACTGTAACAGAACCTCACATATCTGCAGTTTGTTATCGCTGCTTTGGGTGCGGTCACTCTGGTGTGAGTGCGGTGAGAATATTTTGCTGACAATGTCCAAGTTTGAGTTATGCATTACGACAGATAACTGGCAAATGGTTATCTTACGATTTGTTTGTATAACCTCTGGACAGCAATTGATATTTTTTTATTAGATGAGTTGATTTAAATAAAATAAAATAAATAAATAAATAAATACAAATCTCTGCAAGTGGTGGTTCAGGGGGAGTGTTTTCATTTAGCTCTAGATACAGGAGGGGACATCTGTCCAGTGATCTAACATTTCAGGGTTTCAGACAATGATGGATGAAAATGGTGAACTGAAAATGACAGTGTGTTAAACTGTGTCAAGGTTCTTGATAGCAGCAGCTTACACTGTAATGCTCGTATTCTGAAAATCCACCCTCATATTTTTAATTACTGTTTCCATTCATGTCCGTTGATACCAGTTCTGCCCATGCCTTTGCTTTCCTTTAGCACCTTTCCATACTGCTCACAGCAACTGTCATTAAACACCACAGGCTTTGATTTGTGGACGTATGATAACAGTAGGCAAAAAATCTGTTGAGGTCATGAGGCGGGGCCAAGTGCTTTAACTGTTGCTGCGGTGTCATAAGCACCCCTCTACGTGGCCCAGTCACCCTAGCGATAGGTACACACTGTTCTGTGTCTGGCCCCGCCCTTATTTATCTATTAATTTTAGTCGATGACTTAACCCAGGCAATGCCATGCCTCATGTAACGTCATGTCCCACTGGCACGTTAGAGAAGTTAGCTGTCTAATATACTCGTAAAGAAAAGGTAAAATCAAAGTTTTACCAGCTCACTTGTTTATTCAGATCACTGCATGGATTAATGGTTATGTGTGTCAACACCCAGATATGTGCACCCAGTGGTGCACTTCTTGAGGACTGCTTTGGTCAGTGTCATCTGATCCTCTAAATGGAACCCTACACGGCTCCACATCACACCCTACTTGTCTGGCATCCAACATTCAGCAAGTGTCTTCCTGGAAAGGCTGTGAAATGTGATCTCATGCACTACTCTGTCTCCTACTCAACCATCCGCCTCGCTCTTATATCTTCACCGAGCAGTGTAGAAGTATGACTCACACACTGGGTATGAGTCACGGGTCTCACAGTTCTAACAAAGCTGCCATTGATCATCTGTTGTTGACAAGTGGTTGCACCTTTATGTCTTTGAGGAGTACGGTTTTGTTTTCCAAAGCTGTTTGTTTATTTCGGATTTTGATATACACAGTGATTCCTGCTATCTGTCACCATTGCAAACACTCTTTCAGGAGAGAAATGAGTGAAGACAGAATTCTATGTAACCCATGAGAAAACTGTGAGCTTGGACTAAAGCCAGGATCATAAATGGCTTCTACCAATGGTCAAGACTGTATCTTGTTGTAGTTTATCCAATAAAAGTCCTGATCAGATCCTCTCGTCACCACAGGGGACACCGGCTGATGTGCTGTATAAGGGAACCATAACCCGTCTGATCACGGAGGACAGTGCCAGCCGGGCTGAGAGGGAGCGGGATGAGGCGCTGTCCAAGGGCCATGTGGTCTATGAAGGCATCAGTGGGCACATTCTCACATATGACCGTGAGTAATTCAGCGAGGCGACGATAAACTTTGGGGCCAGCTGTTACTTTCATTTTGTGTAAGATCTGGCCAAAAACGCAACAAATGGACTGGTTTCTGCCGAGTGAACCTTGCGCCATGAGTTAGTCATACAAATAATTGGATGTGACGGAAAGTTTTCTCTAAATTAAGAGATATTGTTTATCCAATTTTAACATCATGGTCATTTGTAGGCACTGCATCACAGAGCCATAAAGATGAGGGCCGAGGTCCCGGGCAGCCAGGGGAACTCCTAGGCCTGAAGCGTCCCTATGATGCTATGGAGGGAGGCATCTCTAGAGGACTGCCCATGAGAGACTCTCTGTCTGCTGCCAACTGTGAAGGTAGGAGTCAAATCTCTGTCAGTCTATCAAAAGGTCTCTGGATATGATCCTGTTCCCTTTCACCTCTAATTATCGAGAAGATCAGTTTTCATAATATCCCTACGCTTGCTCCCTTACCCTCAGGTCTGATTGGGCGAGCCATGCCCCATGACAGGGACAGTCCGCACCACACACCTTACAAGGATGCTCATCACATCCGTGGGTCCATCTCACAAGGTAGGATATCTAACATTGCAGATCAAAGTGACCCAGTGGACCGAAGGTATTAGATTAAATATACTGAGCTGAATATAAACACGTCTGCTTGCAAGAGAATGTTTGATATCTGTCGTCTCATCTGCATTCTGTGTTTTCCCTGAAGCCATGCACTCTTCTTGAGAGACTGTGCATTTACTTCACGGGCCTGCACTCTGTTCTCCCTCAGCCGAGCTGGCGAGAAAGATTTTTTTCTTTCTTTTCTTGCTTGTCTTTCTTTCAAGAAGCAGCTTGCATCCCAGAACTCGCCCACCGGCATGAGTACTTTTGTGTTGTTAATGGTATTTATTTTTATGATGGCAGTGAAGTCGGGTACAATTCTATCTCATGTTGCCTAGAGACAACACTGTGCGTTTCCGATCTTGTTCTCCAGTCCTCAGCTCCTGTGACTCAGATGTGAAAACATTTACATATTGCAGGTATTCCTCGACATCTGGACCCCCAGGATGGATACCTCAGGAGGGAGGCCAAGCAGATGAAGAGGGAGGGCTCCCCACACGGTGGACCCATTTCGGACCCAATGAAGGCAAGAGACTCCATGGTGCCCACCGTGAAGGAGGGTGGACGCTCCATCCACCTCATTCCCAGGGAGGAGCTCAGGCAGCCGGCCAAAGAAGGCATCATTACACAGGTATATTCACATAATCACACAGGCACAAATGCTATAATAGCCTTCATGTTTGGCCCTCTCCACATTTAACTGATTCATTTCTGTTGTGCTTCTCTCCAGGGAACACCCATGAAGCAGGAGTCGGGTGGTTCAGGGAAACGTCACGATGTCCGCTCCATCATAGCCAGTTCACCACGTTCTTACCACAACGCACCCTCCCACCTGGAGATGCGCGCTGAGAGGGGCCGTTATGAAGAGGCACCAAAAGGTCGACCTAGTGCGGTGGTCAGCACGGCCAGCCCTATAGCCCGCTCCTCTCCCCTCACACTGGGGCCAGAGCAGGGAGGCAAGGCTCACCATAGCCCAGTGGGCTACGATGACAAAGGCTCCTTGAGGACACAATATGCTGGACCCTCTCATCGTGGCTCCCCTCTGTCTCGGGAGGCGAGCCAAAGGCAACACGATGGTGAGCATTTTTTATACAGACAATACGTTTTTTAATTGTTTTTTGGTTGACACTTCAGCCCAAAAACTGAAAATAATCTTAGTCCAATTTTTTGGTCCTGTTTTTGATCAAGGTTCAAGTAAGAATCAGCCCCAGGAGCGTAAAGCCACACCAACCCCCAGGGAGATGAATGCCACCAAATCACCCCTCCCTGGTGTTCCTGATCAGCAGGCCTACGAGCGTCTGCTGCAGGGGCTTGGAGCTGCAGATGTGTACCGCCAAATCCCCTTAGCCTTTGATCCTTCAGCCCTGCCCCGTGGCATTCCTATTGACCCAGGTACAGTCACGGTCAAGTCAGTTATTCTGACCACATTCAGTTTGTTTGTGTTTTTTTATGAGATCAGCAAAAGTCAGGTTCTATCATAGCTATACAGACAGATGCATCTTTTCAATGCAATGTTGCTTTTGTTCTTGCGCAAACTTGACCTGGTTCAAGCTCATCCACAACCACAGTATAATGTATCAGCACTCAACAAAGCACTGCAGTGACCAATCAATGATATGGAAGCACTTGTGCAAATCTCTCCTAAATGTCTCCTAATTCTTCAAATGGGACTTCATGGCTTGAATTTCGTCTTCCTGACAGTAGCTTTAGGACCCAGACTACACCGTCAAAGTCCATTGCAGTGTTTATTTGATGTGAGGCCAGTTAGTCAGGTAAAAAGAACATGCTAAAGAAATAAACACCCACACATCACTTAGATGGGTGTCTAATTAAGGAAACTGAGTAAGAAAAAATCAGACTTGCCTTGAATCATTTTCATTTGTTATTTGTAACAACACATATTATCCACAGCGGCCTACTACTTGCCTCGCCACCTAGCCCCCAACCCGGCATACCCCCATCCCTACCCCTACCTCATCCGAGGATTCCCTGACACCGCTGCCCTGGAGAACCGCCAGACGCTGCTCAATGACTACATCACCTCGCAGCAGATGCACCAGTGGCCCCCAACCGCCGCCATGGCCGCCCAGCGCTCAGACCTGCTGAGGGGCCTGGCTCCACGAGACCAGCCACTCCCTCTTTCTTACTCTGCAGCCCCTCGTGGTAAGGCAACCTGACTGAGCCACATTGTGTGGTGTGAGTCTTACTAGGTTTGCTGCATCCAAAGATTACAGCAGCAGTGTTGGTGGTTATTTCAGTCTGTCTGGTAAAACATGAAGAACTGCGGTGCTGCTTGTGTCATATTTAACAATCGACCTCACTCTGCAACTCTGGTGTGTTAAGCATTCGCAGTGATTTTACTTTTCAATAATAGGTCCTAAGATACAACTTTGAATATACATGTTTTCTATTTATCTATTTGTATTCTGAAACTTGGATCTAATTTCAGTTTTAAGCCACTTTGCATTTGTCTTACCTATATAAGCTGTGGATAATCATCTGGTGTATCAAGCAGCAGTGAAATGTAATCAGTACCTGCTATAAAAGGACAGATGCAAACTCTGATTTGGTTGTCAGTACTTACTGGAGTGTTTTCAAAAGTACCAAATATGCCTAACCTGCCACAGCATTTATCATCCATTTATGTAATTGAATAATTTGTATTTTTAAAGATGCATACGTTGCATTATTTTATTAATTGTCAAAACCGCATCCTTTAATATTGAATAATATATTATATATATATAATGGCAGTATATGCTTTATTTAGCTGTTATTCTCTGCACCAAAACACACCTGGACCAGCTATTAGATTTTCCTTTACATTTCCCTAAATTTTGTCTCCTAGGGATCATCGATCTTTCTCAGGTACCCCACTTACCTGTCCTGGTTCCTCCATCTGCAGGGGCGGGCGGCTCCCCAATGGATCGCATAACCTACATCCCCGGGGGAGCTGCCGCCTTCCCTGGCAGGCCTTACACCACCTCCCCCATCTCACCAGGTACTATTTAGCTGACACAAACTCACCCTGGAGATTAAACTTGTACTTATTATTATGCTATGATAATGGTTGTTAATTATCCTCTGCCTTTCTTCTGCACAGTTGGCCCCTCCCATGTAAACAAAATGCAAGGAGCATCAGCGGAGCGTGAACGGGACCGCGAACGTGACAGAGAGAGGGACCGCGAGAGAGACAGAGAGAGGGAAAGAGAGAGGGAGCGTGAACGGGACCGGGAGAGAGACCGTGAAAGAGAACGCGAGAGAGACCGGGAAAGGGATCGGGACAGAGACCGTGAGCGGGACAGAGAGAAGGGCGGGTCTCTGGGAAATGTGGAGCACGCCCCCATCTGGCGTCCAGGTGTGGTGCAAATGATTGTTTTATCAGTTTAGTCTCTGGTTATAAAGGAAAGGAAGGGGAAAGAGTAATCTATTTGTGAAACTACATGAGTCTGATTTGTTGCTTCTCAGGTACAGAGCACAGCTTGTCCAGCAGTAGCAGCTCTGTGAGACCTGCTTCCCAAGCGTACAGCCACCAGCACTCCCCAGTGTCACCTCGTACCCAGGACAACGTGCAGCAGAGGCCCAGTGTCCTGCACAACACTGGGGGCAAAAGTATTTCTGTCAGCGAACACTCCGGCTCATCTGTGCTACGGTACGTTAGATAGATAAAACATTCACAGTGAAGATGTAAATATTGATCGTCATGGTTACTAAGTGTACTCTGTTTGGCCCATCAGGTCTATGCCCTCAGGGCAAGCACGCTACCAAGGTTATCCTGGCCACCTCCAAAGGACAGGTATGCCTCCTGAGGCCTACCCACTTGTCATGGACTCAAGTGTAGCCAAAGAGCAGAACCGTGATGGAGGAAAAATCAGAGGTATACCCAAGCATGTGCAGGACCAGCACGGTCCCTCCCTTAAATCAGACCCTAAGCTGTCCAGCCCCAGTCCAGGATTATACCCAGGTTCCTACAGCTCGGCTTCAGGCCGACCCCAACACCTGCTGCCCCCCCAGTCGGATAACCCATCTGGCCGTGGAGAAAGCGGTACACCTAGTAGGGAAAAGACTCAAAACAAACCGATGTCCATTCAGGAACAAGAGCTCCGAGCACTCGGTAAGACCACCATGACTGCGGCCAACTTCATAAACGCGATTATAATGCGTCAAATTTCTTGTGAAACGGGGATGCCAGAGACGGGCTCGCTTGTTGCCAGCAGCGCCACTGATGGTAAGACGCTCTGGATCCTGGGGTCTCCCTCATCACCTAGACCCTCCCCCGTCAGTCTGTGGCCTATTGCACGCTGTGGTGGTTGGCATTATCAAATCAGCCCAATTCATTTACATTTTTCCTTTCAATGCTATAATTTTTTGCTTTCTTTTTTTCTCCAAAGTCTTATTATTAGTTTCTCTTCTCAAACTTAAAGACCACCCAGGGTGCCCTCTGGAAAACCAGACTTCGATCTGCTCCAAATTGGAAGATACTGACTGAAATTAAATAAAAAGAGGCAATTTACAACCCTACACATTTAATTTTTCCATGAAGAAGATCCTCGGTGTCCTTTAAGGTAGCTAAAGCTGGTGGGACAGTAAGGCAGAAAATCCTTTGCTGCTTATTTTAAATGTTCCTTTTCATATATAATGCGACTTTAATTCAATGTGGCACCCCTCTACCCTCCTTTTCGGCTGCTTACTTAAATTTTTCACCATGTGCAAGTGGGCATGAAAAGAATATTTTAGACACTTGAAACGGCATTGCACTTCAGGAGGCTTTGATATCCTGTGTTAAATGAGATCACTTGTAACTCAAGCACTTTCACTAAACATGCAGTGGCTCTACTTCACTACCGCATGTGTTATAGGGCCCTCCTTTATACAGTTACTCTCACACACACACACACACTTATTTGAAACACATATAACCCGGATGACTAAAAGGAAATGGACAATAGTTTTGAAAGTGTCCCTTTCCTGAAATCATTGAAAGCCTTTCCAACGACCGAACCGATCCAGATAGAACTGGTGCACCACAGAAAGTATAGTGTGGTAAGGGGAAGCGAGTGGAAAACATTGACTTCCAGCCAACCAGAGGGAGGGGTGTACTACAGGTTCTTGCCTCCAAATCTCTGCATGTTCCTATTTATGGCTCACTGTAATTTGTGCTGATTTCCCCCCCCCCCACACGCACACACGCACGCACGCACGCACGCACGCACGCACGCACACACACACTACTCAACACATCTCTCTCAGTCAAGCCTATGGGAGTTTGTCATTTGGAATGTGAATTTTTGTTTTGCCTTTTTCTTCTTGTAGAACAATGTGTCTGTCACATGTGTATTTATACAAGGCAGGCAGAAAGGTGACCGAGTTCAAATGTGTGTTGCTATAGTCCCATATACACAGTACTCAGCAGGAAGCATGCTTCTCAGAGCAGATGAGGCTTACTAGTAAGACATCAACACCTCATTTTATGCACACATTCACCCACTAGCAAAGAGGACCATGACGGGAAATGCAGGCAACCAAGAGTCTCCTCTGTTGTTGCTTCTTAACCACAGCAACCTGTCCCCCTAGGGGACTTATCCTCTCTAGGAGTCTGTACAGTTAACTCTGCCCCCCCACCTCAACTTACATCACCCTCTCCTAAGATAAATACTGTAACACTGCAAGAGTTCTGAAAGAAAACACAGTGTGAGTCATGACGCACAAGGGAGAAACAATCTTGAAATAATCTCATTGTGCTCTCTCGAGCGTGCGAGCCGAAAGCCTCGGCTTCATAATGGTTCAACAGTAAATTCATACATTTATGAATGAGTCTGTCTTTAGTTTTGCAATGTTAGTGTTTATAACCTTCTTCAATTCATTGCGTACAGCACAGGCATTTTGTGTTTTCTTTTGCTTTGTGGGGGTACGAAAAGATGTTTTGTCTGGGATATGCACTATGCAAATCACATAGAATTTTTTGTAGAACATTTGCAATCAACGTTCATGTGTCGATGCTACATGAAATGTTAAATCGCACATCCAAGCACACATTTTAAAAGTATACATGTTTTTATTCTCACATTCTATTGAGCTTGAATTATTATTATTATGTCAAAATGCACAAAGAAAACAAAATGAACTTCTATTAACGTGTTGATGTGATTTCTGCATCTGTGTGTGTGTCTGTGCGTGTATGTTCCTTGGATTTGACTCAGCTCAACAAAAGATGGAGCCTCTTGGTCTCTACCGTCCTCCATCTGTGGAGAGACTGTCTCCGGGCCAACAGCCCCAGTCCCCGTGTATTAAAGGCAGTCAGAGGGTGGTCACGCTGGCGCAGCACATCAGTGTAAGAATGTGCCACTGCACTACAACTGACAACAAAGGCTACAAACAACCCTATCGTTTTTGTGTGTTTATCACGTTGAAGTCATTCAAATTGCTGATGACAGAATGTGTATTTTCATGAATGCATGTCTCATTGTGTGACTATGTCTTTATGTTAACAGGAGGTGATAACTAAAGACTACACCAGGCAGAGCCAGCAGCAGCAAAGCTATCATGGCTCTCCTGTCCTGGACCTGACCCGTCCACCCACTGCCTCCCAACCGCCTCCCACCACACAGGATTCATCCCAAGGGCCCCGCTATCCAGAGGGCCTCGGTGGAGAACGCCACAGAGACCGGTAGGAATTGCTGTCAAATGGGATCACTTTACAAGAGAAATATCTTTTGAATGCAATGAGTGGCCACTGGCTGCTTTATGTGCCTTCGAACCCATTTATAACTAAATGAGGATTCTCCAACCTGGACAGATAATAACCATGCTTTGTGTTTTCCTTAGGTCTCCTCAGCCCAGGATGTCACCTGTCAGTCTTTCGAATGATGGCATTGAACCAGTGTCTCCTGCAGGAGCCGGCTCTGAACCTGACATCCAGGGGGGGGCCTCCTACCCCAATGAGCAGGGGGAACAAGGGTAAAATCTTCCACTGAAACAGCACACAATTATGTCTGATTTAATTCTTTTAAGTTATGTACGCATGATCACATGGATGTCAAGCCCAACATAATCAAATAAATGTGGTAAACTGTTTATTTAGTTTATTAGGAACACAGGTCAAATAGTGTTTAGATCAACTGCAATTAAGGATCTTTTCCATAGTTGAATATCGTGTATTCCAGAATTTGAACAAACTGAACCGTCTTTAAGTTATCACACAACATGTAGGACCAGTGCACCTCAGATCTGAACCAGCTCAAATAAATATATTTACGTTTACAAACAGGTTGAATATAAACAGAACAGGATGCAGATATATTAGGTATTGCAGACAATGTGCAGTCATTAATTCCCAGGGGGGTTTACCAACAAAGAAAGAGACATGTACAATAGGTTGACAAAGACTTGACATTGACACCAGGCACTCATTGAGAGGAAGTTCTTAGTCTGTTCCAACAACAGTAAGAGAGTAAATGAGGGCCAATTATAAAGCCAATAGTTAGATAAAATCCTAAATCAAAGACCAAGAGTGCAAATGTGCCACTGTAAACAGTATGCACACAAAGCAGCAGAACTGCTGCATACAATGAATGAAAAGGAAATTGCATCAACACTGCTCATTAAAGATTGCCTAATTGCCACGAGAACAAAAGACATCCTGGACCTTCAGTGGAGCATTTACAGAAGCTGATTGCTTCTGATGCTCTTTGTGAAGGTACTGTGTAATGGATGGCCGTCCCATGACAATCCTAAAGCTCCCCCTGGTTCTCTGTTCTCTAATGGCCTCCAGAGTAATCTATTCCCATCCATTACCATAAAAGACACACTTGCAACAATCCCTTGATAAACATGCAAAGAGGAAACCATGGACGTGGACAAATCACATTTAAATGTATTACAGTCCAAATTCACAAAATAAATATGCTGTACACAGCAAGCGCAAGATACACAAATCGCATACACCAAGAGATGATTAATTTGTATTAAACTGTTGTGAACAGCAACATAAATAGAGAGAGAGAAATTATTTAGTGAGCTTGATTTAAACACTGGGTTACATCCCAATGTCAAAAGCTTAAAACTTGGAGATTTATTTTCTCTGTTTTTAATATTTCAGAAAAAAAAAAGTGTGTGTGTTTTGACGGGGTTCTGCTTTCCCACCCACAGAATGGGCTCTCGTTCTCCTCCAAACACTTCCCAGCCTCCAGCGTTCTTCAGCAAGCTGACGGAGAACACATCCGCTATCGTGAAGTCGAAGAAACAGGAGATGATCAAGAAAATGACGGTGGTGGGGAACGATGGTGATTTCAGTAAGTCTGACCACAGCAGGGGGCAAATTTTACCTTCGGTAAGACTTTGCGTGTTACTCGTTGAAGCGAATGGGCTTTTGAAAATAAATCTCGTTCATGCTTTCAGATGCCGGTCAGCCCGGTACAGAGATTTTCAATATGCCGGCGTCCACAACTGCAGGTAATTATTTCCACTTCATCCATCACAGACTATTTGCAGTTTCAGTTTAATATGGCAACAGTAGGCATAATGCAACTTCCAGTCTATTTAATAATGACCATAACATATGAAATAGCTTTCAAGAATTTGATTTATTTTAAATCATATTTATGGCCAAGAGTAGAGTATAACAGACTTTGGTCTGTGTTTAGACCACATGCATCCGCCACTCATTGGCCACAACATGGTACGCTGCGTGTCTTCAGCCAAGAACTGTGGTCGCTGGAGCAGTATATAGAAGTCTTATAAAGTCTTTAAATGGTGTTTACACAGGAAATGAACTTGACCTGTGTCACCATATAAGGTTCTGGGTTCAAACCTTCCCATGCGGAGTTTCTTTCCGTGTTCTCATGCGTGGCTTTTCTGCAAGTGCTCCAGCTTCCTTCCACAGTGCTGTCTCTACCCCCACAAAAAAACGTGTTAATGCTCATGAGTAAATATGTAATGACCACATGCACAATTCAATGAACGTTCTCTGACGGAGGATGTGTGTTCTGTCTTGGCCTTTGTTTTACTTCTTCATTGCTTAGATAAGATTCCATGCAGTGGGTCTGTGGTTTACCACTCTCTCGTAACCATCATCATGATAACTGGTGTAACACTCTCTTCCCACACAGGACCTGTGAGTGTCCGCAGCCACTCGGCCCCCGAGGCCCCTGGTAACTCAATCGGCCTGGAAGCCATTATAAGGAAGGCCTTGATGGGCAAATATGACGAGTCTGAGGAACGGACCAACGCTGCTAACACGATAGGTTCCAACGTGTCTGCCGACGGACGTGCCGAGGACTGTTTCTCACAAGGTATGGCAAACAATTAATCGCACAGTCAATCTTTTCTACTTTCTGTCTATTAAAAGTTGGCTTTTCTACGGGATATCAACCAGACTTATTCATTTGTGTTTATGATTTCCAATGCTTACATAACATGTTAAAACATTATTTCACTCACTGGCCTATAACCAAATGTAATTCAAATGTAATTCATGTAGATCCCCACTTCAACTCCGGAGCTGCAAATAGAGCTGGAAAGGATTTTCACAGGAACGTGTCAGACCGTAGGCTGTAACACCCGACTACTGCCTCTTCTGCTTGCAGGTGGAGGAAAGTCCTCAAAGGGCAGTGGGCGCTCCAACGGGCGCAAAGCCAAATCCCCAGGGCCTGGTCTGTCGGGAGGGGAGAGGCCCTCCTCCGTGTCCTCGGTCCACTCTGAGGGAGACTGCAACAGGAGGACCCCTCTGACTAACCGTGTGTGGGAGGACAGACCCTCATCTACAGGTATGTTTTATGACTGATCTGCTGAGAAAAGGAAACACTCCCATAAGATTTGTTACTTTTTTTTTTACCCTTTCGAGGGTTAAGGGCAGAGATTGTCCCACCCTGTACAGACTACAGGGCAATAGAGATGAGATTTGATTTGTTTAAAACACATATCAATCTATTTCCAGGTTCAGCTCCAACTCCTTTCCCGTGCAACCCGTTGATAATGCGTTTCCCCAGTGGGACGGTATCCGCCCCCTCCCCGGTTCAGCCGGGGGGCCAGGGCCCAGGGTCAGGACCTGGACAGGGCCGTTCCTGGGAGGAGGAGCCCAAGCCTCTGCTCATGTCTCAGTACGAGCCCTTGTCTGACAGCGAGTGACCCCAAAATGCCACTGTTCAGCAGGACCCCGCTAACGGTCAATCCCCTCTGTGCTGCTGCAGACACACACACCTGCTGAGGCATCTGCTAACCTACCCACACCATTCCACGCTGCATCTCCTCCACCAGTACTCATTTAAGGATGGAGGAGTCCTCTTTTCATTACCCCTGAGGCACCAAGCAGCAGCGAGCTGAAACACTGCTGATCTGTGTGTGTGTTTGCGCTTAGGTGTTATGCATTCACTCCAGGATGACCCTAAAGGACAAATCACTTTCTCTCTTTTTTTTTTTTTACTTTAATACTTTTCCTCACTGGCCTTATCAATATGACATGCTGACCCTGCACCTTTAGTTGTAGTGCTCCAATGTGCTGACACTTGTGCAGAAGGGACTTTGAGGTCTGGTCTGGAGCTGGATGACAGCTGTTGCAGAGACAGTTTGTGACACAGATCTGACCTGAGAGCAGCAGCGGTTGTCACAGCGAGCAGCTTGGTTAACTCCAGGTGCAGGCGGCCTGTGCGTTGCTACCACTGACAGAACACGTGCCAGCGGTGAACCGTCATCATTTTTCTTTCTTGTTTTGGTTATTTCTGCCCCCCCCCCTTTAAATTCAGTCCAGTCCTGTGTTTGGAGTATGAGCTGAGACCGTAAGTACATTTAGATGGTGTCATATGTATTCTCTTATCTGCAATGATGTTTCTTTTTTTTTTGGGGGGGGGGTACGGTGATAGTTATGCGGGAGGGTCATATCATTGGTTTACAAGGTAAACGTGCTGTTCATCCCTGATGTCATCATATATTTGGGAGCGTCCCGGAGAAGGCCTGCTGACTTCAGGCCTCCACGCTGGGAGAGATGATTTGCCAGATGGATGGCACTGAGACAAGTGACACTTTCTCACTGTTTTTATATTAACCATGTCTGTGTTTGTTGAAACTGTTTTTTGGATATTAAGCACTTAGTCGCAGTCTGTTCACAATGGCATTTTTAAGAATCTGTGTTTCTTGGGGGAGGTGAAAAAATGGACACAAGAACAGCATAGAAATCCCACTTAGGAAGTATCTTTAAACAACTACCTGTTTATTTTGGTCTCCGCATCGGCATTCTTAAGAGCTCTCACACTCAAAGCGACAATCACACGTTAATCAACGATGAATCGGCCGCTTCGAGCAGGTGCAGACCAACCTTAAAGCTGCTCAAAGGCAAATGTCCTCAGCATCACAAGTTTGCTCAGGTCAAAAAGGTGACAAAAAAAGCCATCTTTCTATGACCCTTCGATCCACGGCAGGGCTGCTTCAGCTGACCTGCTTGAATCCTGTCTAGAAGCTGTTGTGATGGTCTGACCTCTGACCTTTTACTGCCTAACGGTGGACCAGAGACTCAACTCCTCATCCAGGCAGATTTTGTACAGTTATGAGATATTCTTAGTGTTAAGTGCCATTTTATTTTACATACATACAGTACTGAAGTTACCAAGTGACGCACAATTTTTCTTTTAACCCCACATGCTAGGGTGTATACTGTCCATGCAGGGAAATCTGAAACAAAAAAGCAAATGAAACGTCCTTTTTATTTTGTGTTCTGCGATTTTTTTTCTCTCCGAAATCCATTAAAGCCTTAGCTTCTAACTGTTTCATTAGTCTAATCATGTCAATGCTGTATCTCTGGACAGCTTTCATGGGCCTGCGTCAAATGTTTCCTCCACTATGATGACCTATTGACATACTTCAAGTGTACTTCATTGCACCTCCTCTGTTTGTAGGGGTTAGAGGAAGCTGAGGGGAGAGGCATTCGAAAGCATTCTGGTAGATTTTTGTAACATAGTTGACATTTTTCGTTTTATTTGCAGTATTTTTAAACTTCGCCCCTTCTGTAAATGATGGTTTACGCCTTGTGATTTTGTTTAACCAGCAACGGTTTCTGTCCCCTGACTGCACACTGGCAGTGAGCTAATCGAGTAATTTAGAGCAACTCACCTGTATCTCTTGCTCTTTTTGTCACAACGCAAACATGATGACTGTTACAGGACTACCTCCTCTCCCTCCTTCATCCTGCTTAGCTGCTGAAAACGCATCTCAGTCGTCTTTGAGCTCCGATTTTTGTTTCTGCCCAGACTGATGGAGGGGTTGTCATTTCATCTGAAAAAAGTAAATATACAGCCAGGCTTTTATACATTGTTATCTGCGTGTTCATTATCCACTGATGAAATGTAAGAATGTGACAACAAAGCCATATCCAGCTGTCCCCGTAACAAATGACAGACCAGTCGGTGTTTAAAAAAAATATATATATGCTGAAATTATATACACCCATTTTGTTGCTGTCTTAAAGGTTTATATGTACACACCTGTTTCATTATAAATCAAAATAATCATTTAGACTTAAAAAGACAAAGTTTAATCTGATGTGATCCCTGGACTGTCCAAGGGTGGGTGGGGGGATTGACATAAACCGTACGTTGTTCAACAATTTTTGTGCATAATGATTTTTTTTTATTATTATAACCCACTGTATAATAGCAAGGATTGTATATAAAACTGAAGAGATGTAAATATTTATGTGGCTTGCTTCAAGGTTGGTATTACAAAAAAGAAAAAAAAAATCACATGGTTAAATTCTTCATGCCCACCAGCAAGCTTTGTGGATAGCAGTGTAAAAATGAAAAACAAGACACTGCCTTAATGTTTAAATAAAAAGCTTATTGCCATTCATGGTCTCAGAGTCGTGTTATTTTCACGTGCAAGATGAATATTTGCTTTACGATGGATTTAAAATAATGGATGTAAATCGCCACGCGGGGGCAGTATCAACATGTATTCAGTATGTATGTAGATAAAGTTCGGATTAATGGTGGAGATATTCAGACTTCGATTTAAAATCAACACTGACCTATTTGTGTTGCAGTTAATGAGATCATGGTGAAAGCTTAGTCTTCATCCATTTATAGAACATGTAGTCTTTTGAAAATTAAGCAGATTTTAATATGTTTTATCTCCTATTTGTGAACAGCTTTTATGCATTACTTTGCATAGGATTTTTTTTTCCATTTTGAAAGATATGCCGCATGTTAATTGATAACCCAACACTTAACCAATATGAACTCTGCCTCATCAGTTAACATAAAGGTACAAATATTTTAAATTGTGCATCATTTACAACCACCCCCACCTTCAGCATGATGTTGTCTATAGTACGTCTGAAAATCGGCAATTCACTTATTTTCAGTCTAATATCAACAAGGGCCAAAATGAAAGATGGAGCAATTATAATTTGAGCACATTATCCAAGATTTACTTAGAACAACTGAGTTGGGGTTTGGGGATTAGATTTTTTATTCATTTAGGATTTACATCTTTTTAAATTATTTTCCTTGATCATAACAAGACCAATTACTGACGTACAAAAATAAAAAGAGAATTATGAAGTGCCTCAATGCCACATATACAACAGGAAACAGAAGAAAAATGTACAGTTACAAAATCAAGTGTTAACAAACACAAAAGTATCTCACACAAATACCACCAACGTGTTAAACTTGACACCCACCAACTCTATCTGAATTTTCGGACATTTCACAGACCGTCAACACATACCAAAACTCTCACCCATCTTGCCAGTATTAAAAGTCCTCTCCAAAACAATTTCCTCACCTTGCCTATATTCTTTTGAGAGCAAATCTGTCTTTTTTGTAAAACTACTTACTGTTCCCTCATTGAAACCAAGTATATATATATATATATATATATATATATCTTACAATACTGACACACCACCTCAGATTGGTGCCCTTCATATTCTTTTTACTCCACACGTACCTGGAGGGTATCTCAAACCACAAATATATATATATATATATATATATATATATATATATATCTTACAATACTGACACACCACCTCAGATTGGTGCCCTTCATATTCTTTTTACTCCACACGTACCTGGAGGGTATCTCAAACCACAAAGTAAAACAAGATCACAAGCTCAAGACCTCAACTGAAACTTTGGGAATACACATTTTCAATGAAAGGAAACTGATACCATCGAAAATTTGAGGTAAAATCTGAAGTCACAATATTTGAATGATTGCCATATTCGCTGATTGAAATACATCGAGAGACATATAGTAGAAGTAATGAAAATGCTCAATAAAAATCTATCGTAAATCTTCTACAGAGAAATCAAATAACTGTCAGGGTTACAACAGAGGTCCTTCTTTTGAACTACCATAAGTCAGAAACTGGCAAGTATTATTGACAAATTGTTGGTAGCTGAAAACAACTTAAAAAACTCGGATGCACCAGAAATTCGAAAATTCACGTCTTCACTAAAAAAACGAACCAAAACCTACCGAAAGGGGCTTTTCAAGTGGAAAAAAGATTGGGTGGTTTTAGACTACAGCAGGCAAAATAATGCAGATGATAGCAAGGATATATACAAAACGCTTATACAACAGGACATGGTATGTCCGCATGTTATGCCTATTTGATCCCGCAGACACATAAGCTGCATAAACTGCGTGATTCAGTTTGAGTAAACTGAAGTAATCAGTTTTAAGCACGACTTAAGTCAGCATCAGCAGAAGTACTAGTATTCGATATATCGACAGTTATTTTTAGCTTACTGGCTTCTGTGTAATTACGCAAACTTTAGCGAGTTGTCTTCTTACCTGTAAATGTTTCTTCGAATTAGACGTCGAGTGGAAGCATTTTTCTAACCAGCTGCGGCCATAATGATGATGAATAATTTATTTGGCGTCTGTTTTAGCGTCCTTTACTTCAATTATTTTTTAATCGACTTGAGGACAGCTGGGTTTCACGTGTTGATCAGTCGTTGTGTTGTGTCATAAAAGGTTGAAATGTGTGCCCACTTCCGGTGTGTCTGCTGCATTGTAGTATCTCCGGTTTTATGTTTTATTTCTATTTTTTGCTAATGAATCCCCGTTTTTACAAAATATACTGGCTTTTTAGAAGTTATGTTACAAGTTGAAATGCACATGTGACTTTATTAGCTAAGACATTCCTTACATTTGCAATATGATTGAAGTGACGTGATTTATTAAATCACTGATTTGAATTAAAGGACTACATACTGTGTGATGTATTTATGAATAGATGGTGCAACCGAGTACAGTGTTAGTCTTTTTCTGAGAAGCACTTGAAACAGTGATAGGTCCATTGTTAGTAGCACTAAACCTCATAGACGGATGAGTGCTACTGTGTCAGTACAGTATTTTCTGGAACTAGAGTTGTGAAAGGGAAGTTTCACTTCCCTCTGATTGTCTAACATTTTGGCAAAATATTATTATGTGACAAATCCCACCAAAGCAAGTTGTAAAAACAAACTGTTACACTGATTGAAAAAAAAAAGAACCATACAATAACTGCCACCATTCTTAAAGTCCATGTATGCTATCAATCATTGTGTAACTATAAATGGTGTGGTCCTACAATAATAATAAGCAGATCAAGTGAGTTTAAAGCATTATAAACTCTTCATAAATAAAACTGCTGGCTGTTTATACCCAAAGCTTTAAAGCTGACCGTTGTTGCTCTGCGGCCCTTAGCACCTCCATGAGACAAACAAGAACCTGTCAACCGCTTCATTTAACAGGTGTTGAAACTTGACTTTTTATCCAGTTTTTTGAGACTCAAAACCAAGATTTTGGAGGCTTTGACATAAATATTCTTCAGGTGATCACTATCACTAGGTCATATATCGCTTGGATCCTTGTGATTAGACCTCAATCAAATTCAAAAACAAGCTTCTGTTTGAATGTGTCATTATAACTGTGTTCTATCTCATTGTGTTGAGAAGAGATAAAAAGTCTTTGGTCCAATTTTACTAAAATTCAGTGCTGAAGTTCTCCCCCTACACATTCACTGAGAGGACAGCAACATTTAGAAAACAAGTGCAATAAAGCCATATCAGCAAGCTTCGAATTGGTGTGACCGGGGTTTGCTCGATCTCCCACAACCTGTCGCCCTGACTTTTTTCTACATACACAGACATCTGCGATCGGATTGTTGCCTTCACTGAAGATACAATCCAACCTGAAGGACAGCAAAGGCCACCAGTTTGTCAGCTCTTGCATTAAATAAGACATTAACCATTCAGGTGCAGCGTTGAACGGCCAGAGGACAGAGTCGCTTTTTAAAGACTGCACCAGTAGAAAGTCCAAATGCACTCAGGTCAAATGTCGATAAAGGCTTCCCAGCGCTTCCTCCGAAAAAAATAACAAAACAGAGATGATCAGCAGATAGCCCCTTCCCTGTGCGGTCTGCGGGTCTACAAGTCCTCTGTGTAGATAATACAGGGACTAGTGTCCTCGCTGGACTCCAGTTGCACTGTGGAGACAAACCAGCGGCGGGAGCCTGTGGCGTTGTAGTTGAGCGTGGTGCGATAAGTGTTTTTGGCATGTTTGGGGTAGATGATGGTGGTGCTCTGGTAGCTGATGGGCCTCTGCCGCAGCTCCAGATACACCTGGGATTTGTAGCTCCTCCAAGTGCAGTTCTGCAAGGCCACCACTGTCTCGCTGAAGGAGGTGGCGGTGGGGACCGGGGTGCAGTAAACCTGGTCCCGGTAATGTTTGTCCGAGTCGTACTTCACCTCTGAGTTGCACCTGGAAAAAGGGGAAAAGATGCAGCTACTTAGAAACAACACACTCAAGCAGATCACTAGAGGGCAGTGTTGAAGACAATGTTGAGAATATCACAATGTGTTAACCAAACACCATAGTGTAACCACTGTTATGTGTGCATGGGTCAAAGTTCCCTCACTTGATTTCCTGCTCTGGTTTGGGGTTGACCTCGATGCTCTCTCCGAAGAACACCGGGTGCATTCGGGTCTTTGGGTCCGTCCCAGTAGTGTTCAGCAGCAGGTAGGGCAGCTGTGCACGAAACAAACAAGAGTTACAATCTCACAAAAAAAACATCCACTAACAGTTGAACTGTTTGTGCTTCTCCTGCCAATGTGTCCTTTCATGGAATTACCGCCCCAAAAAACAGCATGGTCGGGAGGTTTCAGAGCCAGCAACACAAATCAAAAACACACTACTTCATGCTCCTGCATGAGTAGTCGCCTTGGTGATGGACTTCTACTACAAAAACAATTAGACAAGTACCACAGCAGATTCAGATGATTACACCATGTGGCTCCAGCCAAATGAGGTGTTGGTGGTAAGTCCGTGTGTGTGTGTGTGTGTGTGTGTGTGTGTGTGTGTGTGTGTGTGTGTGGCGTAGGCTCACACATGTTGGGCCCTACAGTAGTTAAGAAATGGGAAAATTATTGCAAGAAGTAAGACTCCAGAGCAGCTGGCAGTCAGGCTAAGTGGGGATGATGAACTCTGGTGATACTCGAGGACTCTTTTTTTGCACCAGGGTGGTCAGAGGTCTCACAGGGACGTAAACCAAGGAAAGTGATTTCTATGGGTTTAAATGAACAAGCATTCCCGATAGTCCCTCTGTTTGTTTCCATCCACATTACCATGCCTCCTTCAGTCGTTCGACCTGTTCAACCCCATACACACACACACACACACACACACTGAGTCAGAGTCTGATGATTTTTGGTGTGCAAAATGATGTTTTGGAATCAAAACTGACTTTTTTGTTTGATTGTAGGCGCCCATCATAGGTTCTAGGGCTACAGATGTTTTAATGTTTTTCATTACCAGCCAAATTAATCAACAAACTGGTACGTTTATAAAATTATTTAAAAAGGACAACAAAAATGACTGAAATAATATCATAAAGCAAGTATTATTTGATTTATATGACTAAACGTAAAACAGCGACTTGATTCTATATTTCATTAATCAACTCATTGTTTCAGCTCTCATAGGGACCTGGATGAATAATCTAGTGAACAATATGGTCTTTTGAGCTCCATTACATCAGTAGTGTGAACACACTCTTCAGTATTGTATATATTATTGTGTATAATGTATTGACCCTTCACCTCCAGAGATACAGGGGGACATAAAGAGCTGCACTCATCAGAAACACAGATGCTGTCAAACGCGGATGTGTCTGACGGTCTTCCTTCTCCAAACTAGGTCCAATCTGAATCAAATGGCACCCAAACCCTCAACTCTCAAATTACACAGGGGAGACAGTCACATGCTGCATTTTGGCCGCTGTTAAGAGCACATGCCACTACAGGGGACGAGCGAGAACAGACCAAGGGCGCAGCAGGCTGTTGTGTGAAGCTCGTCTTACCTTCAGCCTGCAGTCATCACCACACACATAGTGTGTGGTGGCGCCACACTTGCACAGCTACTGAAAGAAAGTTCATCCGCAGGCCGATTTCTGCTGCTGGTCCTTCGTGACCTGGAAATCCTGCATAAGAATGTGATTGTCCTTATGCTGCTCCAGCATGGAGAGCATCCCAGATATGCCTGTACAGCAAACCGCTCTTGAATGGAGGGTAGGTCACCTTCAGCCGGTGGGTACCCCAGCTTTGCACACAAACCCCCTGGAGGCACATTTCTGCCCAGGAAAAATAGCCTGCAGCTGAGCAACCCACACAATGAACAATGCACAATGCAGAGCTACGGACTGAGTGAGAAACCCCAACTCAAACACTGCCAAAGATGACTGCTTGGTGGCATGGATTTGCAAGCACACATAATGTGAGAGCATCAGTATCACACAGCCAGGCAGATTAAAAAAACGCAAGAGATCTCCTGTCTGTCCTCCCGGTTAATCCACAGACAGTTGAGCCTCCTCCTCCTTTAGCTGGATGTGTACATAACCGTATCCATCTCTGAAATATTCAAGATTATACAAGCATATTCATATTTTTCACGCCTCTGGTCCCCCTTGTAAATCTATTCACATGTTACGAGATTATAAATGTTCTTGCATCTGCATAAACCTGAGCCAAGTAAGGACCATCTGCGTGTTTATCCGGGTTTAATTTAGAAGTGAGAGGTCATAAAAATTACTTATGCAATGGCTTGCAGCGGCTCTAACAAGCCCCTGTGACCCAAAATAGGACGTGAGGATTGTTCTTAGGTGGCACACAAAAACAACACCAAAATAGATTTGGACAGGGAACAAACTGAGCGCAAATACGCCTCCCCTGCTCCCGGGGCCAGACCTGTTCTCAGATATTTAAGAAAATATCCTTATCCTGATGTAAAGGTTTCCCATATGCACATTGACAGGATTAGAAACACAAGCAGTAGCAGCACCATCAGGATTGATCCTTTAAAAGGGAAACCACAAAGCAAAGGAGTCCTACTAATCTGAGCCTCCAGAGGATTAGAGGATCTCTCTTTTTTCAGATGTTTCAGGCTTCAGCAAACCGATGTCGTGCAACTCCCCGGATGCAGCGTTGCATTTCTGAGGCCTATTTCAAACACTTTGAAAGCCACCCGGACCTGCACAGACATGTTAAGATGTTTGAAACTGGGAGTGACCAGGAAATCATTTTCAGTCAAATCACCTCTGTCATGTGTGACACCACAGTCAGAGCAAGATGTGTCATTAAAGAACATTTATCCTCTAAAAGAGCAGAAAATGCATCAATGATCATAAATCTTAATTTCCATGGAATATATTCTCAAGAATCTGGTTATTTTTGTTGGTCTGTCCTGAAAAAAAGTACTACTATTACTTAATGTGCACTGATGATTTGTGTACTATGTTAATTGCTTCAAGTATGTACTAAATGTAGTGTGTATGTGTACTGGAACTGGTTGGTGTTGATGGACAACAGTATTATTAACATGAGGAACACCTGGTGAATACTGAAGCTGCAAAAACAGAACAGAACCAAAAGTGTTTCCTTTTTTTACTCTTTCTATTGCTACCACATCCACACAGATGGTGAACTGAACATAAATACATCTAGCAGATACTGGCTTCCAGATGCTGATATATTTGTGTTATTTAAACAACCATTCATTTTGGCACTCATTAATATACTTTATGGTCTGGTGTTTTTTTCTGGAAGTCTGCAAGTTTATTTTGATACTTTTCTACTTTCTTCCAATGTTACTTTATTTTTTGCCTGTTACTGTTTCACTGGACTCAAGATGGTCAGGTAACACAATCCTAAAATGAAACTGACAAAAGTTAATAATCACACGACTTCCAAACTTCAGTACTCAAGTTAATATTAAAGTTGTGCGACTAGAGTCAGAATTATTATTATTATTGTTATCTTAAAGGGGTTCTGCCCTTTCTAAACTAAAAGAAGAAGCATGACCCAGCATTTCCATGTTAGTCCCCCATTGAATGCCATCGGATAACATGATCAACATGAGTTTCCATTCTGGAGGTGAGGAAGCGGAAACCTGATCACAGTAAACCACCCTTGCAATCTACACACCTCAACTCAGACCAATGCTACTGAGTGAAGTAAACTGCCATTAAAACTTTGTCATCTTGAACCTGTGGAATCAAGGCCCCCTGGGAGTCCCTGGACCCCGTTTTGAAAAGGCAGCAGGGCCCAATCAACTCATTGACCCCCACGACACCACATATTTAGGGCTCAGCTGATGCACCGGAGTGAAAGGTGAGATTGTATTGGATTGTTGGAACAAGTGGCAGGGAAAGAGAGAAAGAGCTTCCAGATGTTGGGTGAGTGGGACTGCAATCACTAAAATGCTCTCCGATTGTCAGTGTCTCTCACAGCAGCGTCATTTGGTGGACATTCGGTTCTCTTTTATCTGTATCCATTCTGTGTGCTCACAAAACAGACCATTGTCCCTTTGTTTGCACACCTGTTCTAAACGATGAATCAAACACGGAGAGGTGTTTCTTACCAGTTTGCCCTCTCTGCTTTCCTTTTTATAAAATCCATGGTGGCTTTCCACGGGCGTCGTGCAGCTGCTGGAGCGCGACTCGATCAGACCCGGGGAGAGGGAGCAGAAGGGCGGACTGGGACTGGGGGGCAACCCGGAGTCCGGACTGTCGAGCAGCCCCTCCCGGTTCTTTCCTTTCAGGCTATCATCCATCGCTTGTAGGTGTAGGTGCCCCACCATCTCTGGCACGGCTCAAACCAAAAAAAGCTCCCCGGACTAAGTTTGGCTACTGGCGCGCTCCGAGCTGCGGCGCGCTCCTGCGTTCCACACAAATAATCCCGGCTGAAAGTTTGACAGATTACTTCTGCAAAAAGAGATAAGGGGAGAGGGAAATGAAGAGACTTGTTTAAATCACTGCTCAGGCACCGAGGAGACCCAATCCCCACCGCATTGATAACAGTTCAGCCTTTAATTCACTCCGAACTGTACCATACCTGTGCGGAGTGAAGTGTCCACGTCTGATTCTGAAGGATATTCCTCGGACCGTTGATCAGAAAACAACTTAGAAAAAGTCCAACTTCACACAAAAGTCAAGGCTTGCGTATTCTTAGTGTAACAATGACACACAACTGCGGTAAACGACGCGTGAAAGCGAAATGTCGACCGTGCGTCTGGCACCGATCTATTTGAGAGCTCCTCGGCGCGGCTCTGACTCTGAGAGAGAGCGTGTGAGAGTGTGCGTGTGTGTGTGCTCCTCCTAATGGTCCTGCCAGGGTTTTTTTGCACCTGGATCCATTCCAGCCCCCTGGATCACTTCCATATACAACCGACAGGGGAGAACACGTCCTCCCGCTCCGGCTGCTCGGTACAGTCTCCCTCAGGGTGTTTATGATCAGCAGCCCTGCTGAAAGCCCCCCGAGCAACTTCTCCACATCTCTATCTGCTTAAAGATGGTGCTTTGATTATCTCCTTGCTCACAGCAGCAGCACTTTATACTAGTTTAAAAAGAACCTATCTGGCAAATATTACAAACAACTCTACAACTCTTCTCAATACACTACCAGGAGTGATATAGCTATGTATGATTAAGAGTTAGCTTTTAATTATTCCACTGGCATTCATCCAAGCCACACTTTTCTCAATTCTCCATTATGAATCAAATTTAAGATTCAGCTGTTATGTTAATCAGTTACATCCGAACTTAACGTATTCACAATTAATAGTTAGTTTTATTAATTGGCATTTAATGGTTTGGTAAAGAACGTTTAAAATATATCAAAGCAGTCGCATAACAGCAGTCTTTTATTATTATGTTGACAAATTACCCTATTGGTTAATTATCGGTTGATGTCAGTTCATAATTTACCAATAGATGTATTGGTTAACATCAGAATCAGAATCAGAATCTCTTTATTCGCCAAATGTACAAGTACACAGGAATTTTACGTGGTGTACAGCGCTTGTGTATATACATACGACATATAACATACAACATACAACATAAACCATAAGATAACACAAAAAATAAGGGGTGGGATACGACATAAAAACATAAGAGCATAAGAAAATAGCATATGAAAATAGCAGCAATTAGCCAAATACAAGTTAAACCAAAATGTTATACTGTGTGGATCTTGCAACACACCATAATCATAGAATACAGAAAAGGTAAAAGAAACTATCTTATTCCGGTTCCGAGTAAAGAAACGACATGAAACATGTCTAAATAAAACTCTGACCCCAGGTTCAGTTAACATGACAGAAAGCCCCTCCGGAGGTTAGTCCTTAAGTTTGGGGGGAAACGTCAGTCATTTGTCTGTGGACTGAGGTTTGGTTTAATTGAGAAAATACTAAGCCTCCAAAAAGTCCAATACAGGATTGGTATAGTAATTTTTTCATAAGGCCTGTGTGTATGTGTCTATATAAGTGTGTCTAGCCATGCTGCCTAGTGTATTTCAGGACTGGGTGGAGACGTGTGGGAACACTGTGCATCCACCAGTTACTAATTGAGTGTATATTGCATGTGCACACACACACACACACACACACACACACACGCACCTACACACACAGAGCAGACAAAGCAGAACTGAGTGAACAAACGAGTAGACAGCAGTCATCACAGCAGGCAAAGGAAAAAGAATTTAATCCTTGTTGATGGTTCCCTCCACAGAGTGTCTGTGCTCTCTGTTCGTACACTTTCTTTTCACAGCATCTCTGCCAAAAAGGGAAATCAGAGTACAAATAAGGCCAAGTGCAGAGCTGACTGTGTGTCTTAAGAGGTTGATTGAATCTTTGATGGTCCACCAGCTCTGCACGGTGATTGCCATAGATTGCCAAGAAGTCATGCGAGATGTTTTCAGTTTTTCAGATCTCATGGAAACTGAGTTAACTCTGTGTTTGCCTTTGTTTTCTAAAGGATGTACTTATTAGAATGCCAGTTAAGCTTGTGCAGCTGTAATCTTGTTTGCTGAGAATTGTTTGGAAGCCAAAGCAGGGAATTTGTGGAGCAGCGCTGGGAGTTTTACTGGCGTCCCCGCATCAGGTGTGTTTTTGTGTCATCACGTTCATCTTAAAGAGCACATCAATCTGATCCCCAGGCATTCAGCGGAATAGTATGGAAATCTGGGACCGATTAGCCCCAAAATACTGGGACACAGATGATGAGGGCGGCAGTGGGTGTGAGCACACCCATTGCAAGAGTCGCTAATTTGCAGTCTCCTGGATGGAATGGACCAGAGGGACCAAATTGGACTCTTCTAAAAACAAGTTGATTATAGTGAACTGTTCACAGATTTATTACAGTTACACAGAGACTACTGTAATTGTTATAAAATAATAATAGATCTAATTCTTTTATGAAATTTACGAAACAGAATAACCCAAAATAAAATGTCTTGTATGTCTTTTGTTTTTCTTATCTTGTTTCACTTATTTATATATTTTTTTTGATTAAGTGCATTTTGTAATGTAATTTAATTTAGTCGTCGTTACAATTTCACCAAATCCGGATTAATATAAATGTTGTCACATTAGTTCTATGAATATGTATTTGTTTAATTCAGTGTCTACAGTGCACTGTCACTTTAAGAAGTCGCAGCTCTGTGACGTAAGCACTACGCTTCTCAGTTCGCGTAGCTTTTTAGAGGAGGTAAGCAGTTTTTCTGTTCTCCGTCAATATGTACCTTTTGTTCTATAAAGTTTTATTTAATCACAGTTGTTGATGTTAAGTTTGTGAAAGTGCTGGGGTTGTATATTTCACAGAGAAGGGTTGTGGACGCCTTTTTCAATGCTACAGGGTCTCGTGTGTGTTCCCAGGAGTATGGGTGTCTGTGGAAGAGACTGTATGTCACTAATGTTAGTGTGTTCATTTATATGCAGGTCCATGCGTTGGTCTGTTATTTTACATATAAAATATACATTTATAAAATACATATAAAACATAAAAACTTGACAATGTTGTGATTTTGCTCAGGTTTAAAGTATGGCCAACCGCATATGTTTTTGGTTTTCTTTATTTTAGTCCTTCTGGTATCCTTTAAAAACTTGTGTCTTTATTTTCAAGTTTATGCTATGCTTCTGAGAGGAGTATGGTGTCTGTGAAAGACACTAATCTGACTGTTTTCATTGATATGCAGGTGCATGCATTGGTCTGTTATTTTACATATGAAAAAAAAAATTGCACTGTTGCGATTATGTTCAGGTTTAATGTATTGTTAACCGCTTTGATTGTATTTCCTTCCTTATGGTATGGTTTAAAAACAAGGAGTAAACTATAAAGCAATATGTGCAGTGCTTCTGAAAGGAGGTGCATGTGGAATAGAATGCATGTCACGCATGTATCTGTCCTTTATATGCACAGGTCTGGCTATCAATAAAAAGAGTACAAGAACAACCACTGTGGTTTGAGTCTGTCATACAGCACAATTACAGAATACAATGCAGATTGAAGAAGTTAACAGGCCTGCATACAGCCATCAAAAATAATATTAGGGACAAACACAGCTGTTACACTCAAAATGAAATTAAAATATTCTTCAAGCTCAAATCCAAGCTCACAAAAAACTGTCTGCAATTACATTACAAAACAATCAAGTTAATCACCGTGCTTCAATGTAATTGAAGTGTCTTCAACTTCTTAAGCAACTTAAATTGTTGAACATTATGTAATGTCCACCGCTTACTTTTTGTTAATATTTTCCCTATTTTACGATGTCTCTCTCGGGTCACCAGCACAGTGCACAATCACACTGGATGAGCCTGAGGATCAAAATGGTAACTTGCCCCCAGCAAGTTACCATTTTGATCCTCAGGCTTTGATCCTTTGACCCTTTGTTGAACACACCATTATTAGTGGGTCACAGTTACATTTATTATGTTGTCACTTGAGATACTTTTATGTGATTTGGTGTTATTGTGCAAGTGTCATCATGAGTTACCCTTTGTTTTACTTGGCTTGCGCTGCCATCTCAAGCAATTCAGTTTGGTACTAAGCTGGTCAAAGTAATACACACAAATAATTTAAATAAAATTCAGATTTCAAAGAGGCTCTGTTAATGTCCTCTCCATGTGCTCTCATCCATCATCTTCTGGGAGAGGAATTATTCTTATAAAAATGTTGCTCATTCATTTTGTGGGTGACTGTCTGCATACCTGTTTTATCCTTCTCATTTATTCAGTGAAGTTGTTTTGACACTCTGTATCAAACCTATGACCTTTCCTTATGCACGGTCAATCCAGGAGAGTATGGAACAGACACCTTTACCATTTTGGTCTAACGGCCGCCCCCACAATGTGGGAGTTGATTGAAGAGTTCTGCAATCAGGACTCCTGAGAGCTCTGGGATCCCAGGAGGCTCTGAGACAGACACAAAGGGGGAGGACAGCCAAGATGGCTGCTGATGATTCATTTTTTAGTGCTCCATCATCCTTCCCCCCTCACAGGGCAATCACTCACATCCTGTGAAACACACACACATACACACAGCGAAAAACATGAATATGCAGCCATTTTGTATGCACAGATGTAACAAATTCACTCTCACACATACACGCACGGACACAAAGACACTCAGACACACATTTGCACACATTCTTATTTCACTCTGGTTCGCTACCAAGCCAGCTGTGCGAACTGGATCTGGAAAAGAGGGGGGGTGATACAGGTGTGTGTTTACCCACTGAGAGGAAGACAGACAGACAGAAGAAGAATACTAATCTAGCCTTTTTTCAAGTTTTGTGTTTGAAGTGTGAGGTACACATATTTCTGTGAGGTGTGCAGTGTGCTGTGCACGGCGGTGTGTGCGTGTGCTGTCTGGAATAGCTCTCAATGTAAACAAACCACAGAGAGGCCGGTTCTGGCAGGGAGTTTGTTTTAAGCCGATGGGGACGTCACTGTGGTTTCCACACACAACGCTCTTCTTCAGACTCCCGCTCATGAATCTTCTACATCTCGCAGATAGGTGACTATTCTCCATAGTTTGCTTTTCACACAATGTACACATAAACACTGGCCACTTGTTCAATGCACTCATATGACCCACGCACCTCGGCTCAGTTCCCTTTGCCCTGCTTGCAGAAGTTATGAACATGCTCTGGCCTGATGATGGACGAGCCTCGCAGATTCCATTGCCATCCAGACCTCAACGTTCAATCCATAATGCACCTCGCTTGTCTGGAGCCTGGCTGCATCTGGTTTTAATGTGCAGGGACCCTTTTCAGGATAAATAAGACAGTCCTCACCCAGCAACTCCCTCTCTATCACCACCAAGCGTCTTCCCCTCCATTCCTTTCTAATCTCTTTCTCCACAGAGATGGATGGTCCCACGTGGCCACCAGTCACAACATCAGCAGACCTTGTGGGCTTCTAAAAACAGGTTTTGATGGCTGCCTCTAAAATTGATCACAGGAGTGAATTATCTTACCTGCAAAAAAAACATGAAACAAGTTCATCTGGTAAGCTGTGAGAACAGATTTTATTTCTATACAATCATAGATCCAGTGGGTTTCAGCTGTAATACTGAGACTGCAATGTTGCCATTGGTTCTCTATCATTGTCAACGTAAGCATGGGTAGGATAACATTGGCCTCCTCTGCAGACTCTTTATCTTGTTTGCCTTTCGATGGGATCTAAAACTAATTCCATGAATTAGATTAGAAAAATAATTTATATTTAGCACTAAGCAAACAAAGATTTGTGGGTGTTGAAATATAGGCTTTAAACACAGAAAAATTGATAAAGTTTGCGTTTTTATCTGCTATCAGCCAGTACAGCTAGAGAGGTACTATTTATTTAACTAAACAAGTTTTTGTTGTACATTGAAATTAGGAATTAGATTAGATAGATTTCTGGAATTTAAAACATTCTAAGCTTGCTGTCATTGATCAGTGTTTTAAGACTACTGTCAGTAGTTTATTCTGCACACTTCTTTGTTAGATATGTTTTTATAGGCTGTACTGCAATATATACTTAAACATGGGCATCTTGAAGGGACAAACTTGCTGTTCACATGTTCCCCACTATTCCACAGACACAAATCACGTTCCTGATCTGATCAGTCTGTATTTTGCTCGGTGCAGTCTCTTCGGCACACTGTGACCTCCTTACTGAGATTTCCCTCAGGCCCCACAGCTGTTGGCCTTGCATGCTAGCCGCTCATCCACTCGCAGCTGTAATCAGTGATTCACCTGCACACCGCTTCCTCTGACATTTTCGCTTCCTCTGCTTTGTGTGAATAGTCAAAAGGTAAACACATATGTGACTATATTTTATGGCCTTCTCGGTGATGCAGATGGAGTGTATGGATCTTTATTGATAAATATGTGGATCAATATGCTGCATGGGTAAATATGCAGAGTACATAAAACACATGAAATTCCCTGAAAAAAACAACAACTTTATATGCGCTCAGTCAATCAGTTGCAGGTTTAAATGTATGTGCTGGTGCACATAAATCACACATCTGTCAGGCAAATACCAGGGAGCAGGAGTGTCAACAGTATCCGCCTTGAGAAAAGTAAAACATAGACATACAATCAGTGTTTTGTGTTGGTGTTTCGATTCTTTGTCATATATTGACTGAACAAGGTGTACAGTGGTAACTAGGAGAGCCAGGCTCAGCGAGGGAGCAAACAAAGACATGTGAGCATGCCAAGGAAGACGAGGAAAGGTCAGAGCAGGGGTAGAGGATGGACAGATAAGAGCTGTTTATGTTTCGTGTCCCATTCATCTCCATTCAAACACACTCATCTCTACACTTAGAGAGAAAAGGCCCTGCCCTTTACCCCCTTCGCTGTGCTTTGAATCATAAACAAGCCACGCTCTCAGCCCTGCCTGTTTGCTCAGTGTGTTTGCTCAGGCCCATGGTCCTGCTTCGAGAGTGAGCATTGGAAGCTCAAGAAACCACATTAAATGTACCCATTTTAAGTCTGACTCACCACAAGGACCTAATATTTATTAGCCTGCGACGAGACCAACATGATGCAGTCCAGGTTGTGGAAAGAAAAAACAAAGCTGTGACTTCCTTTTCAGTTACAGAAGTATTTAGTCTCCACAATATATTTTCAGCATGCAGCTTCCTCTCTGCTGAGCAGCCTCTGCTAGTGAGGGAATGTTTAATCTCTGGCTGGTTGATACACCGAACCCCCGTCTCCGAGTGGTTTGTGTTCAAAGTTTTCGACTTGTCTCCTGCCAGATTGACACCTCCAGTGCTCTGCCATCGGCAAAGATTGTGTTTCCCATGATACTTTGTGTTTGCCTTCTTCCCTGCGGGGATATAATGACAAGCATGGACCACCCAGGACTGCTTTGGCTTGTTATTGAAGGAATTCCCCCAGCTTCAGGGTGTGTGTGTGTATGTGTGTGTAAAACCATAAGCCTAAGTTTATGTTTAGCATGCTTGTGCTTAAATCAGTGTGATGAAACCCTACTTTAAAAGCTTGTCACAAAGACTTAAAGTGATTACACTACGATAACTGATAACAGCTTTTCTATGTGGATGTAAATGGTATGTTGGTGCCATAACCGGTCCATGGATTGTTTGGGGCAAACTACTGTTTTGCTAAACTCCCTATTTAACTTTTAAAGCACATTTATAAGCACACAAATAAGTAATGCAATTATTGCTATGGGTTTATTATTGACTTTGAAATGTGTTGTTTTTGTAAGCTATATACTGTATATATATATTGTGGAGCTTTTAGAGATTAACTAAAACATTCCTAATGAATGGATCTAAAGTTGGCTTTGATCAAATTCACACTATTATCTAAATCACTATCAAATACGATTATTTTTGCACTTGGTGGGTTGAAACATTTACTGTGTGTTTGATTGTATTTCAGGACTACCAAGTAAAAAAATCACTTCAACAAGGCTCTTACTTTTAATTTTCTTTAAATAGTTAATTGACATTTATCTACGACTAAATTATTTTACCGTATTATATACTCTCTAAATATGAGCTCATTATTAATATTAACAAATAAATCATCCTCAGTTTTGTTTTAATTACATTTTACTTTTGCTGCCCACTGCTATGTGGCAAAATTGTGGACTGTTTGCTGTGCTGGCCACAAATGGGTGAAATGCAAAGACTACATTTCCCCATTGTGTTTGTGTGTGTTTGCATGTGTATGTTGGAGGATGAATAAAGTGTTTCCTAATTCTTTATTTATCGATCAATAGGAAACATTCAATGAGTCAAAGAAGAGAACCATACCTACCAGCTGACATTAGATTTATTTTGAAGTGTAATACATTGGGTTGGCAAAGTCAGATATAGTATTTTATATCTGCAACTTTCACTGCCTCTGTCCACTGCATTTTGATTTCTTTGTAGTGGTTCTTTGGAAGACAAATTGTCAGAACAAGTCACAGGAGGTCCTGTGTGAAAAGGGGGCCAGAGAGTTCAGGTTGAGAGTTTTGTGTTCCCCAGAGATCAGAGGATCTGCTGTGCAGGACAGCTCGCAGTACCATGGTGACCAACCACATCCTGACTCGGCGGGTCCCCAGGGCTATAAACTGCTGTCCATGTGTTTCTTTCTGCAGCGCTCGCCTCCTTACATGAGATTCCGACCTGTTGAGAATCCTAGGTGAGACACTCTGGAAGCCTTTGTGTAGGGAGGTTCACTCCTGCAAATACATTTTCACAACAAATATAGTATAAGACAACAAGTACTTATGTTATCTTGACCTTTGCAGGTCTCCAGCAGCTGGGAAAAAGGGAACACTGGCATACAGAGACAGAATATGAAGAATATTTGAATGTCTCATCATTTATTCATGTACAGTATGTCCTTTGCCAAAACCTCAGCAAGTTAAAAATGTAATTTATCTTTATGTTTATTGTCTTAAATGCCAGCAATTCAAGTTTTGACCTTTGACCTTTTCTTTTCACTGAACGAGGCTTCCTCCTTCCTCGTCATTTGAAGTGGGTGGCATATTTGGAAAGTGACTCGCAAACTCTTATCTCTGTCCATCCGTGGTGTTCAGCACATGTCAAAACATACTTTAATGTGGAAGACTGTAGATGATAAGAAAGACAAAGATCATTTCAGTCCCTGCATCACTGTTGCAGGTAGGACTGGCATAATTTTCTGGAAAAGCTTTGCCAAGTAACAACATGAAAGGAAAGCAAATTCCTCACATTTTCAGCTTAAACATCCAAAGCGAAAACCACTGCCCTGCCTGAGAGCCAAAACGTCATCTTACCATCCTATCCAAAATCAACTCATTTTCATGGAAATCATTTGGAAAGACAGCGACATGATCAGAACATTGATCAGTGCAGAAAGGGCCTTGATGGCAGACTTGTGAGTCAGACTCGTCTGCAGTGACACACACTGACGGGGGCTCTTGTTTTCAACAGCCGATGTCTAGCCTCGGGTCTTAGGGAGGAGACTCTCATTTATGCACAGACACACACACTGACACACACACACATCTCTGAGCTGTTGCTCAACACAGCTGTGGGTAAACAGGCTGTGTTTAGATGCCCGTGTCTCAACCTGTACACACACACGCACGCACACACACACACACACACACACACACACACACACACACACACACACACACACACACACACACACACACACACACACAGTAAGAGAGAGACAGCAAAAGAGAGAGAGAGAGGCAACAAACCAAAACGCATAGAGGGGGCGTATTTGCAGTGCCACACCAAACGCTCTTGCCACAACTTGTTAGGCTGAATGAAATTGCACGCACCTTTTAGTCACTGAGCTCAAAATGTAAAATAGTGGAAAATAGTAGGTGCATTTTCTGCCTTGCATAAAGAAATGACAGTACAATAAACACAAGGAAGACTCAACATTTTTACTTAACTTTATAGCTTATTCCTGTTAAAGCTAAAATTAAGCTTAAACTGGATTTGCTATTCATGCCATGCACTATATAATGCATGTTGCAATACCAACACATACAATATGTTGTATTATCAACTAGGGAATGGCATACATCTAAAACCAGTTGGATTGCATTACCCAAAAAGTGAAAAATAAAAGTAACCATGTGTCAGGTTCAATGATTTCAGTTCTGTCGAGCATAATACAACATAGTAATATGCTGATGTGTTGTAACACCATTTTAACCCTCACAGTTATCACAAACAATCATTTCATGAATACAAGTTCACTGTTTTTCAGCAGAAAGTATTCAATTCTAAATATATTGAGTCCAACAGGACTGGAAACACCAATGAAAAACCCAATAAGTGTAGTAATGTAACTGTAGAATGTAAAATCCCAAAGAAAATACACAGGGCGTGACTCTTTAGCGGTAAAGCTACTGATCTTGGAGGTGCTCTGTATAAAGAACATCCAGGTGGTTAAACGTGGATTAACTGCGCGTGAAAATCATGCTGCACTTGTTCAGTGTCAATGTTGTTCCATAAAAGGAGGTCAAAAAGTGTGACCTGATGGAATTGGTACACCCCATGTAGAGTGACTCACTGAGGGAAACAACCTGTTTGTTATCATTGAATTAAGCTGTCACTGATACCAGACAAAGTCACCTCATCAAATACCAGCCACAGAAAAATGTGAGTCACAGGCAAAACGCTTCATTGGTTTTCAAATATTTTCATAGGATTGTTTCTCCTTTTCAACTTTAAAAACAGTCCTAAAATATGTTCTGGAAATATTATTTAACCTGCTTGGAACTGGATCCTCCGGTGTCCTGTCTAGACGAACCCGCTGCAATGTGGTTTCCTTGAATCCATCCTGCAGCGATTAGGGGAGCATGAGATGCAACTGTGGCCCATTTTAACACAGGATGTGAGGGTTCAAACTCAGAGCCTCAGCTTGGTTTTGGCAGCGAGTCCTTTCAGCAGTGTGGGACTCAGCTGAGGTCAGGTCCTCACCACTGCCCCACAAGTCCACGATGACCTTGACTGGCCCGTGGTCATCAGCAGATCGCACAGCTTCAGGAACAGTGGGTGACGAAAAAAAAGTCCCTTCTTTATCGGACTTTCATGGGTCATTTACGTCCACAATGGTAATATTTTCACATTCACTGTAACTATTAACCCCTGAGCATCCAACGAGGAAAGTCATAATAAGATTTGTGCATACGTAAGCTATAAAGAGCCTTGAATGTTGTGGCAAGTGCAACTCTGCCGTTAAACCGGGGGCCCTATTTAAGTGGAAGAGGAGGGATTTGGAAGGACATGTTTCTATTTGCTGCACTGAGCTGTGAGCCAACTGGTCCATTTTCCCCGATCCACTTTCACAGGCCGCTTTTATCCCTCACAAAGCCCAAATACCGCAAAGAAAATGGGACAGGGCGGAGTTGAAACGACAGCTCAAGTTTTATGTTCACTGGAATTAGAAATTACTTTTTAAACGCTAGTCTGTATGCGCTGCTCTACTGTAAGAACTCTGTTAATGAATTGAATGTGCATTTTTTGGCAGAGGACAAATTTAAACTTTGATTAAAAAGATGAAATTGTGATTTATAAAAAAAGTGATTTATAGCTGCAGTGGGAGTCTGGGTTGTTTTGTCATGTGGGCATCCTAATGTGATTCTAGCTCCCCTCATCTGCATCATCACAAACTCTATCATTGTTTAATGCATTGTTATGTTGGTGAAATATTGCATTTCAATTGTAACTTGAAGATATAAAACTATTGCGCTCTAGGCTGCTTACTGATCGAGTGATCGTGTTTATATATTCAGCACACTCCCCCTGTTACATTCTCATGTGACCACACAACAGTTTCTGACAAGAGAAATATTGTTTGTGTGAAAAAGACCTGTTTCAGTGGACTGGACAATATTGGCCATACCATTAGGACAGAAACGATAGAGATGTGCCCTGACCTTCATGTCGCTGTGAATCAACGCTTAACCTTCCCGCTGCATGCAATCATATTAAATCAGTAGTTTTGTGTACAAGCAAGTGTGAAACACGCCTTGACAGTTATGTGTGGGCATTTTCAACATTGCTTGGAGATTGTACATAAACCTTTGGATGAGTCTGCATCCTCTGTGTATTTTTTTATTTCGATTATTCAAATTCTATAATTGATTTGATTGATTGAACCATGATGCAATGATACTAAATTCGCTTGGTGATTCAGTAAATGCACATATTACAATTGTAATTTGTTCGTTTTATAGAAAGAACATATATACTCTGTAGTCTAGACACTATAACAGTGTTTGTGTGTGTGTGTGTGTGTGTGTGTGTGTGTGTGTCTGTGTGTGTGTGAGAGAGACTTTAAATGACATATCCAGTTAGTGTGTGAAAGGAATAGTTTGGCTTTTTACGAATGATACCACAGTACCTGTTCCCTGATGAAGCTGGACCAGGGACTGGAAACAGTAGGAGTCAGTTAGCATGGCTCTGTCCAACAACAACAAAATCTGCCTACCAGAACGTCTTAGGCACTAATCAACATGTCATATGCCATTTGTCTTATCCGAACCAAACCCGTGTCATGTGCCGGTCATTGTCTTGGCCGGGAGCAGTGATCTCCTGATATACAGTATTCTTTGGACAGAGCAAGGCTTGATATTTCCACTTTCCTTCATGCAGTCTTTATGCAAAGGTAACCCCCTCCTGAGTCCAGCTTCATATAGAATAGACAGGCATGAGTCTGGTATGGTTTATGATTGCGCTGTTGTTATTTGCACTCACAGGCTGGACTAAAGGAGACTTTGCGTTTATGCAGCACATGCGTTCAGAGAGGCACACAGGAAAAATGATGAGTCAAGGCATTTTTGAAGGACCCATTCACTCCCCTCTGCTCTCTCAGCACTGGGAGGTCATAAACATGATGAAGATTTACCACTGATGCTGCTGAGGGATTTATTTAAAGGTAACCCTCTTTCACTGCCAAGTCCTTGTCCTCAGGGTACTGTTGAGTGAGGTGATGGCTGCGTGTTGTACAGTTTTGCTGAAGTGAGCTGACAATGCGATAATTGATAAGAGCTATAGCGGAGAGCAGAGAGGTTGTGCTGAACAATTCACTGTGAAGAATACCATTCCTGCTGGAATTTAACTTTTACTTTGTGAACATGTATTAATCAAAGTAAGTTTTTATTAATAAAGCCAACTCTGAGATCACTATTATCATAATATAAGTTGTGTTATTGCACAATTGCATTGTACACACTAAAAATGCTGGATATGCTGGAGTACGTATAAAACATTTTTGGTTGTAAAGACTAATTTAAAGTGTTTGCATTAATGTTTTTGTCCGTAACAATTCAAATGAAACTTATTGACTCCCCAACAAACTTTATTTCCAAAATGGAAACCATCAACCGCTAATAAATGTAAACCGCCAACCGACCATAAACAAAAACAGAATAAGGAGAACTTCGTGGTTTTGCCCAAAGTCACAATTGTGAGATTAAAATACTGGTTGTAATGGACCGAAGAGTTTGTTTGCTAACCGCCACTAAACAACAACAGAAGAAGAAGGAGCACATGCACTGCTTTTCTTGGTCACAATGGTCCACTCGGATGCAATGAAACGTATAAAGCATCATCATGACTCCTTCTCAGAAGAATAACCTGACATTTTTGAGTTGTAAGGGAGTTTTATTTTAATTAAAAGTTTTGAGAATGAAATGGTCCCATTTAAGTCACTCTGTAAATCACACGTTATTACACTTTAATTATTTAGACAATGTACAGATAAAATGAGTAAGCTAAAGTGTGTTCATGGTGAAGTTTAGGCTAGATGTATGCAGATATGAGATCAAATTAGTCATGTCAACCTCCTCGTCTCACTCAAGAACCTTGACAAGTGATACGTTTTGACCTACTGCTTCTATGCAGCAAACAATGCAATAGATACACAGAGAAATGTTGCACCTTTCCTTTAATCTTATTTGCAGTTAGTCACGTATCACAGATTAGTTCTAGGTGAGACCACATTACACTTCACTGAACCAATTCAAAGCACATTCATAATCACTGTTCTGTGCAGAAGGAAAACAACCACTTTTGAATACACCCACATTCTTCTGTTCCTTTTGGACTGGCATGTATTTTCTTTTGCTCCAACGAAAACGTTGCATCTAATGCAAATCCTCTTTGAGCTGTTTCATTACTGCTCCCTGTGTGTGTGTGTGTGTGTGTGTGTGTGTGTGTGTGTGTGTGTACTTAAACATGCCAGCACAGGCATGTGGGGAGCGTGGCTGTGACTGAGCAGGTCTAATGTTTTTGGTTTGTGTCTGCAACACTCAACCTTGGGAGTTGCATGGTTGATGAGTGTGTAATGTGTGCGTGTCAGGATGCAGACTGTGACTCAGACTGACCGTGAGCGTGACACCTGCATCTTCCAGGTTGTCACATGTCACTGAGGCACACCCAGCATGTGTAAAATCATTGCTTCTGACGTACAAATGTACCGTGCCTGTCAATCCCTCGAGGCAAAGGTAGACGTTTCAGGGTAACAAGGTCTCTCTTTTTTTTTACGAGCAATCAATGGCTTCACGAGTAAAGTCCTTCATTTCCATTGATACATTTATCGATTTCTCCAGTCCATATGTCAAACTTCATGGGCCCAGCGTTTTCAAGGCCAAATATTTCCTCCACATGTGCACAATTCTACTGATAGCATGTGGCTCCATTTAATGTCGACATATAAAACAACAAGCAGGAAGCATTAAAACCATGTGAGGCTGGCGTTGCCGCTCTGCAAGGGACCCAACTCTCAATTCAGCCTGTGTACTCATAGCCCAAGATACACACACGCACACACGCATACACACGTGCACAACACGTAATTAGGCTTAGTCTGTTTTCCATATTGTGATAATAAGTACAGACTGAGGGGTTCTATAATATTTTTCTCATTTATTGCTTTTCCTCTGCATCTTACTAGAATAAACAGAAGTGGTTTTGCAGGTTAGGGAAAGTCGACCAGTGGCAAACAGACCCACAAGTTCAAGCAGTACTCACACACTATATATTCACTATATATAATCGTGGTTTTTCAAAACGCATCGTGCCAGTTGATATGAGTTTGCCATGAGGAGCAGTGCATAGGCGTGAGAAAGTTTGGAGAGGCATATTTAAAAGTGAATGTGCTGCGCTTGTCTGTGATTACAGTTTTTGTTCAATTGCAGTCAAAACCACAGCAGAAGCAGAACTATTTAAAAAGTCTTCATTTCTGCTGCAGCAACATATAAATCTATCGAAAATTATTCAAAAATATTGACAGTAAAATGAAATAATAATGATTCCAAACACAGCTGAGTGCAGTTTACAGCTGACGACCTACACAGGCGATCTGTGATTGGCCTAATTGCGAGCAAGCAGATAAAAGGAGATGGCTTCCAAATGTTCTTGTTTGAAATATGGATTAAAGAGGACAGGTTGGTGGAGAGACAAGAGTGGCAGGTCGAGGGAGAAGAGGAAGGAGAGGAAGACCAAGAGCTGTTATTGACCATGTGGAGAATCATGCACTGACTTTGAGAGAGAGGCAGCCAAACCTGCCACGTTCAACAGATTCATCAATGTTGAGAATCTTTCAGCAAATCAACAGGTGAGACACGCACCCCTCAACTATTGAACTATATTTCACATTACAATATGTTTATATTTAACATCTACTGACATTTTTGAAATATGTTGATTGTTTTGGGTCATTACTGTATGTAGGATTTGTTTTGTTGGTGAGAAAGAGTTTTGGAGGTCAGATGGATTGTTTAACTGAGATGCGTGTTTCTAATGCAGGCTGTGTTTTGAGAGTTTTGAAAAACTAGTTCCAGCATTGACCAATGCTGAACTCTAACTCGACTCTGTTTTCAATGGGCTGACACGATGAATCCCGCCCACATGTTTCTCATAGGAGGGGAAAACAAATGCTTGTTTCAACTACTGTTTCACCCCGCCTTGGAGAAGGACATCATTTATTTGTGACACCCAATAGAGTGCGGTGAGCTCTCAGCAAGACTCCCTCCATGGTAAACAGTCATAAAAAGAACAGGATTTAGTTGCACAAACACAAATAGCGGACTATTCATAGCACTAATAAGTGTGTGCCAGGGACAGAAGCAGACCTCGACGTGTCGCCACTCACTGAGCTATGGCGTGGTTTAGGGTAGAAGGCAAAGCAGAATTAGGGACTGAAGGTGTGAAGGTATTCCCATAAAACTCCCCCTTTCCTGCTATTTTCAGTTTTTCTCTCCTCTTTTCATTCAGCTCTTTTCTGCTCCAATGGGGGTCTCTCGTTCTGGTTCTTTTGACCTGCTCCAAACAAACCATTACTCTTTTCATGTGTGCTATGTGTGTTTGTGTGTGTGTGCCATTGATACTGGAGACCTTCATTTTATGACAAGAGATTTTCCAGCAGCACATTTATAGTTCACCTTATTTATTTTGTACATATAGTAATGCACCCTCAAATAACCTAATCTGGTGTATTATGCCGCAAATTAGATTATTAAGGTATCAAGTCTCTTCGTGATGGTCAAAAGCTGTTTGCTGAGTAAGACATTGACCCAACATTACCCCCCACAAACCACAATGGAGAAGTGTGTAATTCAACATACTGATTGATTGGTGTGTTTATTTTTTCGTTTGGCCTGACTGGAATTTAAGACTTCAACTTTCAAATTCTTTGCAGATGGCCGGCTGAACGTTTGAAGCCCCACTGTAATTAACCTATGGAGGAGAATAACAAAACGGTACACAGGGGCGCTGTGGCCTGGCTCAGCTGCTTTGATGTGGTCCCTGTGTTTGCTCTGCCGTGAGCTGAATGGGAGGTGAACTCTGCTGACATGTCCGGGGTTGCCCGGGGGCACGTCACAGCCGGGGGGGGGGGTCTGCCGCCACACACCACCATGAGCAGCATGGTAAGATCTGTTATCACCCCCCCGAAACATTTGCTTACAGGAGCTTGGCCATTGGTCATAGTTTTATTGGCACATATCATGCAATGCAGACTGTCCCGGTCCCCTCAAATGGACCAGAGCGAATGATAATCCTGATGATATTTAGAGCTGTGTTTTAAGCCAGCCCATGAATACAAGTGCAATGTTCCCCAGCTTGTTGCTATGTTTGTTTTTCATATAGCTTGTTTTCTTATAAAATTTTTTTCTTTGCTTATTTTGGGGGCTCTATTTGGTTGGTGTTGCGGGGGCCTTATATGGCTCAATCACTGGCATTCACTCACTGTATTGAAGGGCTGCTGTGGCATGAGAACAGTCATCTAAGTTGCCTCAAGAAAATGTTACAACTCACGAGGAGTAAATGCTTAATAGACCACTGATATCTGTCTTTGGATTCTTTCCCATGACCTATTTTGCTTCTTGCACAAATTGTGTATTAAGTTGGGTAATATGTCAATGTTTCTGAGCTGCTAACTTTGTGCTTGTGTATTATAAGCCTTTAGATTGCCTCGTGAATTACAGTATACTCCTGACTTGTTTTTATTATGACTTATACCACAAAGAATGCATTAGTTATTTGTGGTTTGCAATATAATCCGTTTTGTTCAGTGTCACCATGACCATGCATTTCACAAAAATATCATAGCTCTCAAATAATACGGTAGACTCTTATTCACCCACTTGTAAAGATCGTATGTGCCAGCAGACGGAATTCTCAGCCACAATGCTGCAAACGTTTTTTTTCCCTTCAACACAGAAGACTCCATGTGCATTTAACTGGCCGGAAGAACAATGTTGGCCTTGTGAAGGCTTTCCATGCGTTTTCTGTTAAGGACGTGGCATTTGGGTGAAACAAATTCCTTTGAATGTTTCACAATGGCAAAGGATTTCTTTCTGTGTGCACAATTTTCTTTTTTTTTTTTCGAGTTGTGAGGAAAACTCATTTAGATAAATATGTATATGGATATAGTCTGCTTGCTTTTAAGTAAGCACTTAGCTGGTTCCTGCTCCTTTCAGAAGTGTTGTGTGTATACACTGCGTGAGTGCGGTTGGAAGGTTTCCACTGGCCCTGTGGTGCTGGTGGGTGGGAGGTGGTGGAGAGCAGTGGCTGTAAGCTGAGGACAGATCGGTGCTCTGTCCAATCTGATGGTGTATAGCTGACATTCTGGCTCAATAGGAGATTTCAACACCTCGACACTCTATCCACATGGGACTGCAGACAGAGCTGCAGAGCTCTCCCTCTTTCATCCCATGTCCCCCAATTCCCTTTTCTGTCTAGACAGACAAATGTACTCCTTCCTTCTCCACATTCTTTTATACAGTAATGTATGCGGTTGGTTAGTCTTTGATACTATTAGCAAGACAATCCCAATCAGGAGGTGGACCTACTGAAGTCAGCTTCTTACACTACAACTATTTTGTCAGCTGTCAGGGAGTCACATTTTAATCTTAATTCTTTTTTTGTTATTTAAAAAAAACAGCCCAGGCCATCGAGAGTAAAATATATAAAATTGTCACTTATATATTGTATAGATTCTGAAAAAGCATGCACAGAAATCAGTGTAAACTTTTCTTTAAAATTCTGCAAGAACATGTCCAAGATCAGAAAGTAATAGTTTCACTAGCCAAAAACGACTTCCAGCTTAGAGCTAATTGCATTGGTTTTACAGACCACTACTTCAAGTCAACAACTACAACATCAAGGTTTTTCCAAGCTGCAGCAGACATGGCTGTTGGCTTGATAAACCCAGTTCCAAACTGCATACATGCAAAGTTTGAGGTGATGATTGTGGTTGGTGATCATAGTGGAGTAGTTACAGAAGGAAGAAAAGACATGTTGGTGGAGACCAAAACAGAGTTAGTGAGTGAATTTTAGACTTAGACTCATCAGATGGCCACAACCATGATTCCAAATCATTTGTTACTTAAAAATATAAATTGTTCTCTTTGTTTGTGCTAAGAAGTCGGTATTTGTTGGACATATCAACTGATAAAAATGTAATATTTGGTTTAATGCTTGAGGCACTGTCTTCAAGATGGTGTTCTTCATTTATAGCCACCACATTTACAATAATTCATGAGACGATAAGAGGCACCATGTTTGTGCTCGATGTGGGCTAAACAAGGCATATTTCAGCCCCTTTACACGCTACCATTATCACATTTTAATTTCTTAGCTATGTGCTGAATAACTGACCTGAGGGAAAAGCAGCTGCAGCTGTCAATCAAAGCTGCTTGTTTTAATCTAAAAGATTGGAGTTTTTTTCCCATTATAACATACAAGACAATGTAGCCATGCATTGAGAATTGTGCAGCTATGGCAACCATATACAAACATTCGTAACATTTTATTATAGTTTCGATTAAACATAACTCATCTATTTGGCATGTCCTAAATTAGTCAAATGGGTGTATGATGTACTGTATCTTATCTTATCTAATCTTATCTGCATTCATATAAATCACACCTGAATAAAAGGTGGATAGAAGTAAGAGCTGACGGAGGCCAGGAGAGAGGCCGAGGAGCAGAGAGGGAGTGCACTTTTACTTGCACTCACTCTTTTCGTAACTATCTGTGGGTTCATGGAGGCTGGCTCATGAACGGCTGCCCACAGCATTTGGTTTCAAAGAAGAATTGAATGTGTGCAAGCTTACATCAGTGGCCACTGGCTGCAAGTATATGTCGGAGTGCAATCTGGTGCTGTGACAGCATGTGTCACCTCCACTGGCAGGGCACAAGAGGCCTAAGTTTTGGGGGCATGCATAGAGCACTTACTTTGGCTACTGGAATTTGGATCGGATTACTGTGAGCGCCGTAGATATATTTTATGTCAGTTACCATTTGCATGTGTATGATTGGATTGTGAAGAAGTACAGGTTTACAGTATGCTGTGCATTTGGATACACTGTCCATGGCTTCACTGCATTGTATTTTAAAACCTATTAAACCTGTCGTTTAATGTGGAAAGTTGGAAACGGAATACCTTTACAAATATATTTGCAAACAGCTACCTTTTTACTCATCTCACAAACATGGAGCAACACGTCTTTTACGTTGGGTCTTTTTTTCTGGCCACTTATATATATTGGTGTCACCTAATATTCACTCTGGTTTTTAGCTGTTTTGGAGTCCACCAACTCCTGATAGAAATAATATTTTTGTTAACCGTAGCTTATATAACTTCAAGCCTATTGCAGACACAAGATAAACAAGACGGAGCGGTTGTGGTTTGTAAAAGCTAACGATGAGCTGAATGAAGCTAAGAATGCTTCATTCAGCTGAGAGGGGACTGAAATGGATGATAATTATATGAGGGTTTGCCAGGGCAAGTAATAGTTATAGCCAATGTTGTTTGTGCAGCTCTTGGAATGTTTGATCAAGTATTGTGATTATATTGTACATAATTGGTATTTTTTCCTTTAGTTTTACCTAATGTTTCTTTTGGTATGCACAAGCACCTCTAAAAAGCACGACATTTTAAGAATATCAAGGAGTAGAATGGTTCCATTTTAGCTTTACCTGTGGCTTAGTTCATCTGTATTAGGCTGCTGGTCTGTTTGGACGGTCATGGACAAACACTATTGACAATATAATTTAATTTCTTTATTTTTCTATAACTGATAAGATGTCCATACCATGCATGGATGGGGGAGCAGGTAAGTACAGCTCATATGACCATTTGTGGCAATATGACTCTTGGGGGCCACCATTTTGAATGCAGTATGGGGGGTCTGAGCAGGAATCGGGTCTCCTCGTCTGAGAGGCAGTCAACTCGTCGCTGCCACATCATCCCCCTATTCATGTCTTTTTACCTACTCGTTTCCAGGCTCACGACTTCATTGCTACCATTCCTTTTCCCTCACTCAGTGCGTCTCTAATTTGCCCCTGTGTGTATAACGGGAATCCACTGCATGGCTTCACTGTAACTGAATCTGCCGAATAGGAGAGGGAGAGCAGGGCGACTGCAAGGGAGGTCATGCAGGTTTATGGAAGGCCATGCTGGCTCCAATGCTGATCAAACAGTCAACGATGTGCTTTGATCATGTGCCTGGAGGTGTTGCCCCTTCTGATGTCCCCCAGCAACTCTCTGAACATACGTAAGAGTCACAGGGTCCACCTCTGGGTGCGGCAGCTTTGCCTTCCATCCTGACCTCGTGTCACACCTGAGTCTTGTGACTGCAGGGCGGTGGGCATTTGAGCCCTGCCTGGAAGGTGACACTTGGTGCCAGTGTAAGGTTTCAAACCCGACCTACAAAGTGAGAAGCAGAGGTCCTGCACCTCTGCTGTCAGGGCAGCATGTGAGATATGCGGGAGAAAATGGGGTAGAGACAGTAGGTTTGAAGGGAGACAAAGATCAGAAATAACCGAACTGGCATCCATCCCCCCGTGCTGCTGCATTCTGGGATTAAGTGCATTGCACCAGAGAGCTTTGGTCTTCCCCACTACTGACAGCCCACAAACCAAAACACTGGGGGAACCATGATGGTTTCTGGCACTACATTCTAAGATTTTTTTTCATTTCAAATTGGTGCATAACCTATAATTAAATCTTGGCTCTGAGTAAACATCTCATCACATAAGCATGAATTAGCCTGCCGTCTTAATGATGTGCATTTGGTTGCGCAAGTGTATACTCTTGACACTTCTCTCAGATCGGTGACAGCACCATAGTCTGTGGAACACGGATTAAAACAACTCTATTCCCTCTAAAGCTTCCAGACTTGCTCTGTATCATAAGGTGTTACGGAGAATAGATCTGAGTTCCAACAGGCAAATGTAAAGACAGTCCACTCCCACCCGCCAAGCAGGAATGATAGGAATGAATTTCGCCCACATTCTCTGTTGAAAACTGGTGAAGGAGTGATTTGTTTGAGGAAAAGCTTGCAAAGTGTTTAGTTGGTTATCTGTTTATTTTAGCAGGTCACAAGGTTATGCTTTCTTATTCCTGGGTCCAATTGAGTATTTGGAAATAAATCAGAAATCAGTCAGGGAAAAAGCTTTGCAGCATTAAGGGATGTGAAGTTGTATGCAAAAAAAAAGGCTGCACTTATCGAGAACAGTGTTTCGAGCTTGCGTGCAAAAAGGCTGAGGTTTATAGGTTAGCCCTGTAATGTTTGCCATGTTCATGCATGTTTCTTAGCCTGCCCCCATTGTCAACTTGAACTACTTATAAACCAAACGTACATTATTAATACAGTAACAATTTGCCCGAGATAAAAGTCAGGACATCAACAAAGTCATTAGGAATCGATATGTGTCAATCTATCATTGAAATATATTTAAAAAAAATCACCTGCCAGGGCGTTAATTCCACTTCAACTAAATGTTTTGGAAACCCATCAGCCAATTGTTACCTAAGTAATGGAAAGACTGAAACAGACACTCAAGCTACACCACTGGCATGGTTAACCTTAAGGAACTACTGATGGGGGATAATGACACAGTAACTATGGCCTGCAATGGAGTGTGTGCACGTTTGAAATATACAGCATGTCCTATGTGTACTTATGTATGCGTGCATTTTCTGAATCATCTTTCATATACTGCACACTCTGTTGCACATACCATTTGGATTGCATTTGCACAGAAACTAAATTAGCCTCGGTGTCCACTTGCAGACACAGAAGAGAGTGCTCTAATGTGTCTAGACAGAAGACAAGAGGTTGATGTATTAGTCCCGTGTACCATTTATAAACAGCAGAGAGCAAGAGAGAGACATGATAGCATGATACAGCAATGTTGGGTTGTTGATGACAGATTCAATGACCACGCCGTGTGCCCCCCCACCCCCCTTGACCCCCGTATATATGATTGTTGCTGGGCCTCCCCGGTTTTTGCCAGCTACAGTGAGCTAAAGTTAACTCCCAGCCTACCATGAATTTGGGACATTTACTACCACACCCTTCCTTGTCCGTGCCACCGCCTTCTTCTCAAACACATGTTTTTGTGCCTGCAGCTGAATCGAAGCAGGAGCCAGTAGAGAGGCTGTAACTAAGTGCGAGGCATGAGAGATACAGAAAAAGAGCGGACATGCAATCTACCCATTAACACAAACAAAACGCTAAAAAGGAGTCTAAAAATACTCTGGAACTGCCCCTACATTAGGTCCAGTGGCACTTTCCAAATATACATGGTATTGATGTGGGAGGAGACAGCAGTGCTGCATGGAAGGAGCATGTTTGGACACAGTACATGGTGTCTTCTAATTTATGGAAACATTTATGGAAGCAAATTATGTTGACCTACCTGACTATCAAACGTGTTTCCCCTGGGAAAAGACGGAAAAATGTCGCTCCCAGACACAATAAATTACCCTTGATAAATTTCCACTGTTTCCTGCAATATTAAAAACAGTGTGATTATGCTTGCCTGCCTTTCCCAGGGTGGGGTGTGTTTGTCAGTGTGAGAAACACAAAGACAGGGGTGGGAGTGGGAAACTGTTCACATATCCCAGAGTTCTTATCAACTATGTCAAATAAGAGGGGAATGTAATCTCACCTTGACCTTGAACCTGTGCAGGATAGCTCGGTTTAAAGGAGACTGACCCCCACACACATTTACACTTTACCCCTCCCCCACAGCAGATTTGAAACCTTTCTTATCTTTGGCATTCACATCCCATCGGCACAGTAACTATTTCAGGAATGATGGCATGAAAATTGTCCTCAAGCGGTTTGCTCCTTAAACTCAGAGACCTCAGGACACTTTATCCAGAGTGAAAACTCCACAGAGGTCAATCTCTTTTCTAATGAGGTTAGGCTGTTTGGTAGTGGACAAAACCCACCACACATATTCACATTCACACATTCATGAGAAGACATCAATGACAGCATTTTTTTATAATTTTGATGATATTTGACTCAAAACTGTCAATCCCATGCTGTACTTTGTAATCAATAGTCATAGCAGACCCACTTCACACACAGACCACTGCAACCGTCTTTGAAATCAAAGTTTTGAATTAACACTGCATTAGCACTGTCCACTATCCATAGAAGCTCAGTCTTGGAAAAACAGTGAGACACACACATACAGCCCTCAACACTGTGGTGCATAAAAACAGCGTGCCTGCATTAGTGTCAGAACTTGGCAACGGTCTGTCAGCGGAGTTTACTTAGACTGATGTAAAGATATATAGCCAGAGCTTGTGGGCGGTAAGAAATCAAGTGCCGCTGACAGTCATGTAGTCAACCAAGACTTGGTGCTTTTCTGGGAATCTGAGCCCTTTATAAGATTCAGAAGAAAAGGTGAAGTGAAGACATCCTCATATTTCTCTGTCAACACAGGGACGTCCGGTCCAACTGTGAGAGCGGATGTCCGGTGGGTCCAGTCAGGCCGTGGTCATCCAGGGGCTGGATTACTGGTTTCCCACTGCTGAGCAGTAGCTGCAGTTCCTGGGGGGCTTCGGTAATGTTAATGTTCGTGCAGCGGGAGTGAAAGAAATGGTTTGTAATACGGACTAAGTTTGAGAAAGCGGCAGCTGTACAAACAAGGCAGGTCTGCAGCAAATGGGGTGTGAGCATTCAAAAGATCAGTCGAGAGATGTGAATAAGTGAGGGAGGCTTTTCTCTCTGCTACCAGACACAGAGATTGGAAGCTAAATTTAATCAAGACTCTGATATGCGGACAAGAAGACTTGCCGAGGTCTGAAAACTGACAGATGGTTGTCTTCATTTCGTTCACGTTTTTATATTGATCAGGATAAGTCCGGGTGCAGGAAAGATGTCAGGAAAAAAAAACAAAAAAACAAAAAAAACGCAAGGCTCTCTTTTCCATTTTCCTCCTGCTGATTGCCAGAAAAACAATGACCACCACGGTGCACATTTTTTCCTTAATCATTTCCATGCATCTCACATGGATTGAGAAACTTGCTGTCATAAATATACATGCATATGCTGCCCCCCCTCCATGTTAAAGTAAACAAGGAGGAAACTCACCCTCTTTTTGTTTATGCTTCTTTTCCAGTCCCCAAACAAATACAGCAAGTTGGATTTAATCAGAACATTATGAAAGCGCAAATGATTTTTGAACACATATACTGGAGCAGTAATCCCATTTGAAACATTTGACGGGAAGTAATGAATTGCATTTCTGTGTCCTCTAATTCCGAAACCCACATGAAATTGTTTTTATTCGTCCCAGCCTCTCATTTCCCCCAGGCCATGGCCATTAATTAGTACCCACTTAGCCTATAGCAAGCAGATGTTTTTTTTAATAAATCAGGGTCATGTTTTGAATTGCTTTAATACTTCCATTCCAGTCCCTGAGTAGCAACATGAAAGCATTCCTCTATCACTTCAACCCAAAGGCCAGAAATCCCAGAGATTTGAGAGAGTGGCAGGACAGCTGGGGGCAGAGCTATGGACCCACATACTTAGCAATGAGACACCACAGATCAGCATCTTTTTCCCTTTACCATGCGCAGAATCCTATTCTGATTGCCAGACAGGCTGATTCAGCAAACATTAAGTCTGCAATTTGAAGCAAGCAGTGCTCTTATGGGCAATTCCTCATAACAGTTTCACACTCAAGCTTCACGTGAGGCCTGGTTGCAATATCTTACCTTATACCCCTCCAGACTTTGAGTGGTTTCATCCCAAGTTCTCCTCCTCAGAGAGATGTTCCTGATTAGAGTCACAGAGCTCAGCGGGTGAAATGGCAGAACTAGTGCAAGGCCTTCAGCCCATGTGCAGCTACATCGTCATGCTCCTCCATCAATTACATCGAAAGGATTTGTCAAGCACGGCTCTCAGTTCTGGTCCTAACTGACCTTGAGCAAAACAACTGCAACTGTGATCCGTCTTAAGTAAGTCTTTCCCAGTGCCCCTCGTGTGTGCTCGTTCACTCTCTTAAAGTGTCAAATATTCTTAAATTCTCTCTTGGCAAATTCAGAGGCACAAGCGCTTAACTCTGTAAAATATTTGAGTTGGAGGACAGCCCAATTTCAACCAAAAGATTTATGTGCATAGGTGCTTCCTTCAAAGAGAGACAAAGGCAAACAAACTAGTTCTAGTAAGTGGCTGACTTCCAAACCAAACCATCTTCTGAAACCACACCGACTCTTTCTTTTTTATACTGGACATTGGTGGTAAATCTATTACTGCAACAACTGAGTCATTACCCCATTTATTTTATTTGTAATCCACTTCATTTTAGCAGGTCAAATTGATGTACTAATGTCTAACAGTTTTTTTGGCTGCTCGTAAAATACGGGAAATGGGTATGGAAGATGTTCTGTCCGTTTTCTTTTTTTTTGAAGCTTTCCTTTGAAGGGAGAGAAGCACATCACCAGTAGAGTTTGGCCCTTTCATTCTCTACTATACTTTGTCACTAACAACGCCATCTAAAACACTTTTTTCCTCCTAATGATAAAGATAATTCCTTGGCTCGTGCAGAATGTGGGTACTCTTTCTCACCAGCCTCCTTTGGCTTTGTGCTTTTTGGCATTTTATAATACCATAAACCAACGGAATTAAATTTAACTGCTTAAGCCATTGACATCTGACTTGGTTTACAAAGCATTACAGAAGTTTCTCTGTTTCTTGACTTCTCTGTACTGTGAGAATCAGTGGTCTTTTGCTTACAAGGAGCCTCCACATGTTTCTGATTGAAGTAATTGAAGGGAAAGCAGTGTATTTAACACTAATTATGGGTATATATTAATTATCCCACCTCTCTGGAGTGCACCATTCAGAGGATATGGTTTCTGCATGTGGCTACATGGCTGTTTTTGGCGGTATTTGTTGTTGTAGGCACTATGTCAAGATGTCACCAAGTAGATGAGTTTGTTGCTGCTGGTTTGTTTTCTTCTTCTTCTTCATTTTAATATAATATTGACTTAGGTCAGGCATCACGAAAAGCCCCTTTAACCTTTTGTGCATACAACCTGTATTGCAAATATTTAGGCTTGGCTATGTTTTCTTCATGTTCACTTTTTTCCTCCACATTGCTGAGAGCAGGCACCTTTACACGCCGCTTTTGTGCAGTTGTTTATAGTTGTGAGTCGAGTGTTTTTTTTTCCCACAGCCTCCTGTTCCCTGCTGCTGTGGAGGAGAGGAACTTTAAACTGCTCAGCATGACATTTTACAAAGGAGGAACACACACTTGCAGTCATTAACTTCCCCCTCTTTTATTGCCCGAAAGGTGCAATTTGCAGGCTTTTTCATTGTCCGTGTCCACTGACTATTTGACACATATGGTAAAGTGGCCTTGAGCTTTGTAAGTTAGAATTTGGGCTGAGAAAATCCTACACAATTAGATTATGTCTACATAAACAAGGAGAGCAAGTGAGAACAAGATGCAGTGGACAGGGCACAATTGGAGGAATGGGTGTGGCTCTGAATTATTCTCCTGACCCTCCGCATCATCTCAACGCCTGTTAGCAGCCCCACACTAAACAAATATACAACCCCTTCTGGTCCTGTTTTGCTTCTTCTCCCTCTCCTGCCACCTCCACCGGCTCTGATGCCCATGCCTTTGTTCTTTAAGGCTTGCTTGCTAATTCTCTGAGGTTAGGACAATAAACACCACACCGATGGGCCCAAACCCAGAGGCCTTGCTTCCTGTCTGCACGAGCGGGTCTTTGGGAGATAGACCAGAGAATCGAGAGGAAAGAGGGTCAAGGCGACAGAAAGAGGAGGTAGATGTGTGTGTGTGTGTGCCTGCGTGTGTGCGTGTGTGCGTGCGTGCGTGCGTCTGCACGTGTGTGTTTGTGCGGGTGAAAGTGAGTGAAAATGGCAATGGAAAATGAAAAAGGGGGGTAGACAGTTACAGGGGAACGGAATGTGATGCATGACCTATAATAATAATAATAATCATTTATAAAATATAATTTATTATTATTTATCAGTTTGGAAAGAGGGTAAAACATTTATTTAATTTTTTCGGTGCAAAATAAAACATGGGTTTGTATTGCAGCGATGCTTTAATAGTTTCGATTAAAGTTTGCGTACGGATTTGGGATTATTTCCGGATGGATGCAGCTCACTGAGGAACACAATACAGGCTTTGCGAGCCTAAAGAGAGACGAAGCGTAGTGTTGCGGCCTCTGTGAGGGACTGCAGGCTGCCTCTTCCTCTCCTTCTGTCTTCCCCTCTGTCTTAGAGACATCTGGCTGCAAGCATCTTTAGGATTCCATCAATACCACAGCAAGGGGGAAAACCCCACAGCTGAAAAAAGCAGCCTCAGCAGTCTGAGTGTGGGCCAACTCCTATCAACTCCAGCAACCTCTCAGTCATCTCGCCGAGCTCGCGAGCTATAGATCTCCGCTTGCCAAGAGTAGGGGAGCCAGAGGAATGAGGGCTGAGGTGTAAAGAGGAAGATCATAACTGTCCCAGTAAAAACCGGTGGGTCATTGGAGTGCGGGAGGGGTTGTGTGTTTCTGTGTGTATGTGTTTGCTGTCTTTAAATTGCAGTTCCAGCTGGTGTGCTTCGTCTGGGCAATTAGTTGTAATCGGGTCTCTGAGCTCTCTGGGAGTCCCGAGACACTTCCACACACTGATACTCTGCCGGATATCCCTCGTCGCCACATCCCGATCATACTCATTTACACAGACTCGAGCACATATGCCGAGTTCTATCTGGAAACATAAGCGATAGTATGAAGGTTCAACCTCTTGTGAAAGTGGAGATCAAACAAGAACATGGGTCTTTAAATATTCAAGCGTGTGTGTTTTTGTGTGCGTGCGTGCGCGCGCGTGTGTGTGTGTGTGTGTGTGTGTGTGAGAGAGAGAGAGAGTGATGTGTGTTGGTTGTTTGTAGCCAGGTCTGTATGGGCCACTCCAGCCCATGGCTCTCAGTCTGTTCAAGCTTCACCATGTGTTGCACAGATGTTCACATCAGCCTTGTGAATCACTCTTTGTGCGGAGCAGCATCCTTCGCTGTAGTTACTGTATTTCCTCTTGTTACAAACAATGACCTCTTTCACCTCTACACCTGAGAGAAAGCACTTTCACCCTGATATTTTAGCTCGGGTGAGTTGGGAACACGAAGTATGCACCTATATATTATGGAAAAAGTCAGGCATTTGTTTGTGGGGGGAAAAAAAGCAAGTTTGGGCACACGCATTATAGGACACACACACACAGATATAATCCCCTACCTATTAAAGATCAACTTTGACTGATCCCTGTGGGATTACGGGTGAGTCCGGTTTATCCTCCATGCCACTTCTCATCCCCTCAGTGTGTGGGCTGTGTTGGCCTGCAGAGGCACCGCAGTCTGGCAGGGACGACTGCTGCTCTGGGCAACAGCTGCTGAACAAAACGAAGCTGCGAAATTCCACCCCCATCTCCCATAAACAGTACAGAGATACAGTATAATTGACATTTTGTCAGACAAGAAGAACATTATGCACCTTGCTTCAGGGCAATTGTGTTGAGGATAGGTATGCATACTTGCAACATACCTTAACTATTTAACTACAATTAACCCATCAAGCAATATCTCAACAATCCACGAGGGTACAACTGAGAGGTCAGAATGCCCATTATAGAAATAATAACATTTTTAAATAATCAATCTATTTTCCCCCAAGCCAGACACAACTGAGAGATACGTAATATGTCTTTCAGGAACACTTTGGCAGTGTCGGTGCAGGTAGATGTGGCTCATGACTCTAACTGTAATATAGTTACTGTTACTACGATGTTGTATTAAAGTGTAAATGGTGGTGGTGTTACTGTTGGTCAGCAACTGTCTGCCTCCAGCACTAAACACCCTCCTGAACCTGAGCTCTTCATCACATGTCTCACACACACATGCAGGCCCAGCTGAATCACCTTAAATGCTGCATAGAGTCAGAGACGCATCCGCACAAATGCACGTAAATACCGCACACATGTGAACACACACTCACTTGACTTACTCCTAGATAGTGCGGAGCTCAGCACATTCTTGTGGGGCATGTTGACACCCTGGCAGGAACTGTGAGGAGGTTCTGGCATCAGGCGCATTTTGTTATTCCAACATTTCTTGTGAACACTAACTCCCCATCTCAGATCCACAGACCAAATAAGAAATCAAATCAGTCGCCTGTGTCACACCACATGCCACATATGTTGAGTTTGGAACCGTAAGTGAACGGACGTATAGCCTATTATTACTTTTCTGTCCCAGTCAAGTTTATTGCCTGATATATTTTTATATATCCATGTCTAAAGTTTTGACTGTGGTTCAAATCTCATGCAGTGTGCAGAACACTGCAAATGTGGAATTCCTTACATCAAATCGGAAAAAAAGGATACCCAGGAAACCAACAAAGGAGCTAATTCACCCTCATTTCACTCATCTTTTAACTGTAAACACATTTTAGCTATATCACCAGATGTTTATATCTTCCTTTACTGTCTGGATCTAACACAAAGTATCCAATCTGGTAATACAATGCATTCAAATTACCACAATGCAGCTACACAGACCTTATCAATGATAATGATAAAAGTAACTGTCAAAACCTTGCAAGATAAAATTATTCTCAATTGGATGTTGCGCTGAAAAACTTTATTTTTAATTTTTACAATCACTTCATCTAAATCAACAATGGATCACATGACCTTTTACAGTAACTATATTGTAGAAGGATCACTGGTAGTAATAAATCCACAGCTTTTTAAAAGCAGTTACTGTACATAATCTCTACCAAAATGTCTCAGTGTCTGAGGCTTTAAATTCTAAACTTGAATTTCTAACAACCCCCTTTGCATCATTAATAGTCGGTGTTTCTCTTACCCTACATTTCACTACATTTCTGTGATGTACCTGACTAATTAACTGCAGCTTGTTGGGACCCAGGTCTATAAATAGGCTTCCTTATGCCTTGGGCCTCTTGGCAGTCTCAGAATGTCTTTACCAATGTGGGCCACAGGACAGCTAATGTCAAACACATGTGCAGAGGAAAGGGGTTTTCAGAGAAGGCAAGCGAAGATGTTTCATCTCTCAAGCCATAATTACTTGATTCCTTCTCTGCCGCTCTCAGCATTGGCCTTTGATCGCCTGCGCGACGGCCAACAAGACAAGCATAAAATTACAGGAGCGTCTAATGAGTCTAAAAGGCCCTTGCTTTGGCCTTACATGTGTAATTAGGAAATCTTTGTCCACGCTTCATTCCCCGCTTCTCTCTTTCTTTCATCTGTTCTTTGACACTTGTTGCCTCTACCCAATGTGTTTGCTGTGTGTGAGGGTGCGTGCGTGCGTGCATGCGCGTGTTTGTGTGTGCTGCATACATGCCTCTTGACACATTCACCACAGACTGTGGTCATGACTCAGATGCCAGTGGAACAGGGTGCGTCTCTCGCTGCCAACTGCACATATTTCTGAAGTCAAGATTTGCAAGTGTCTTTCAGTGAGCCCCCTCACTTGTAAATAGAACAAGGGCCAGTAAGAGGGAAACTGAACTCCACTTATGAGCATTGTGAAGCTATTAACAACACTGAATAGAGTATTGTACTTTATGGGTTTCCACTTTCGTAAATAGATGAAATGCGAGTGCAGTTCAAATGGTGTAAAAATGGAATCTCTGTCTAATCATAAAAACATATAATCTTATTTTTTCATCAAGTTAATACTGTGCAATTTTTTAAGTGCATGTTAAAATGCACTGAATTCAGGACAGAGAGATTACGAAGCCATTTTTTGTTGCAGGGCTTAGTTTCTGGCGTAGTGCGCCTCCTCCCCCTTGTCCTCCCTACCTCTCTCCATCCCCTGACCACTTCTTCCTGACTTTGAAGCCAGGCGCCCTTTTCTGCTGCTGCCAGACAGGATACCCCACATCCTGTGCGAGACAGGAAGGAGCACTGCTCCAAGCTCCAGACACAAAAGACGTGTTCCCGCAGCCTCCAGCAACCCCCTGTACTCTGCTCAGACTTCCATCAATGAAAATGTCAACCTGACAGAAAATAGAAAGAACGCATTTTTATCACTCAGACAAAATGTCTCCATCCCTTCAAACACTGACACAAAAAAAAACCCGGAAAACGATTTAAGTCACTTCTTGGAGATGCATCTCAAATCTGTGAGGATCTGGACAGCTGACACCAATTTGCCTGAGCCTCTTTCTTTGCTCGCCCATGCTTCTGCGAATACGGGCCAGACCTCCATCTGATGCAGATGTTGTAGGGTATTTTGTCCCAGCGCTGATAAACCGCATGCATATCGGGAATTTTGGTTGCCAGTGTTTCCAGAGTTTTATCTGCGCATATAAATGCACAGTCAGGGTCTGCCTAAAGATCAGCTGAGATGTATGTGTCTGGCATTCAAAAGTGCTACGATGGCTTTGGGCAGTGCTCCGGCCCAGCTGGTGGATAGGTTCTGTGAGGTAAAACTTTGCTTGTAGGAAAATGACTGCACCACAGTAGCTGTTTTGGGTGTCACTCATTAATTTTACCTTCCACCTCTGACCTCCCGGGCAGCTGACTCAAGTTCCCCTTAATGCAACGTCTGCTGTAAGTCAGAAAAAAAGGAGATGGGTTGTTTCAAGCTCGAGTTTTATTAAAAGCTGACTTTATTTTTAATGTTGACACGTATTTGATTTTGCTGCTAAATGTGATATACTGCAGCCTCACTCTGGCCACCGCCCTGTGTCGCAGCCAGTCGCCTGAGTTGTCCATTGAGTCTATGATGTGGAACTGTGCTTACTTTCCCATTCGCCAGCAGTTTGAGGTCAAACTCCACAGAGCCCCAGAGAAACCCTCCCTGACGCTCAACTGTCACTTGTTTTGGGACAGGCGTGTCAGCTTGTCAGAATATTGCTTTTCAGTGCCATGAAAACAAGCGCACACCCAAAATGTTTGGCCTACTTCCAGAAAGTAAAGAGGGGGGTGGGTGACAGTGGCGGTTGTGGCTGCGAACAGAATAACTCCAAATCAAGGCCCTATTGAATGTTCCCTGTCCAGCTGGCCTAAATTTTGCCAGCAGCAACCGGCCTGGATGCCCTGTCAGCTTTCAGGTGTGGGAGTTGCTCTCTGCCAGACAGCCATCAAATGCAGTGCTGTAATTTAGACCGTTAAGATGCAGCTCAGAGGTCAGGAAGCTGGCAGGGGGACAGATTCCCACACTACTCCCAGCATTAAACGGTTGAGCTGAGGAGAGAGGACATGGCAGGGAGGTGGACTGACGGGTTGAACCGCCCAACTGCACTCAACTCATCTCAGCGGATAAGGATCAGATACGTATATAT
>JAFBJU010000216.1:600102-787651 GCA_016785305.1 Colistium nudipinnis
TTCTAGTTTTGTGTGGTTCTCTATGACTGGATTTGTGCACCAGGCCTTACAAAGTCCGCCCCTAAAATAGTCTCCCTGCAGCAAATAGCTTCTGCTCCCACTGAAATGTGGACACAAATTAACAGCGGTCCCCAAATATAAAGAACTGTCAGAAATAATATTGTACCCATTTACACTGGGCCTTTTCTCTAATGTTAAAAGTTTTGTCAGTAATAATCATTGCTTTTTATATTAGTAATATGCCTGACCACACTTAAGGTTTAGGCATATGAATATGCCGAGTAATAAATATTTTACAAATTAATTGTCAGTATGTAATGTAACACATTTTTTCACACGATGGAACGTTTTGTTCACCATTTTATCAATGAATGAACTTACTTTATTATATACAATGTCACTTTATGGTTATGCAGGCGCCACTTTAATCCTCAAACAATGGCTGCACTGGAAGTATGGGTCTGCTGTGACCTGTTTAACTTGTCTCTGGTCTCCTTTGTGAATTTTGCCTCTGTGTGGGCGACCAAACTAGTTTCCTCTGTGATTTCTGATATACCCACAGTACCAAGCACGTCTGTTTAAATGCAGTACCAGAGGCTGAGCTCGTTTGTCCGCAGTGACAAGAGACACCTAGTGGCATGTTAGGTATTTAATAGAGAAGAAATCAACAAACAAGAACTATATGTTAGAGTCAAAAGTTCATTCATTTATACCCAATTACATCTCCTTAAGCTCTCTTTTCTATCACAGACCAAGAATTGATCCTGTAAGCAGCCTGGCTAGTTTATCTTTTAAATAGGACGTCCACTCACACTTTGAACCAGTCAAAATCAAGATCTATTCCTTAGTTGCCCTGAATGACATCTGCTAGCATCATACTGGTTACCTCCAGTCCCTACGGTCAAACATGCAGCAGCGAATAGATATGGAAGGGGAACCGCTCTCTAGTGGATGGCGGCCAGCATTGGACCACTTGGGGACACGCTGGTCTAGTCTGTTGACGATTCAGATTTTTATATATTTGAATTGGCACTGGAGTTAATTTTCACCTAACCCCATGGTTCAGGTTTAATTATGTTCCTGCCAAAGTATACTGTATATGCACACCGCTCTCCCTGTCCCATCGGGCCCCCCTCACCATGATGGCTGCCAGGGCGATTGTTTCTGCCACACATTACTCTCGCTGTGTTTTGACAAACTTCTTGCTGTTAAAGGGTTGGTTAAATGCAGCGGCAGTTCAGCAGCAGAGCCAGGGTAAGAATTATAGCTGCAACATCAGAGGTGTATACCGATAATGACCCAGGTCCCTTGCTGTAAAGTACGATTGGAGGAGTACATGTGTCCAGTGGTACTACCAGCATATGCTTATATATGGATATACAGCTTTAACCTAAAAACAATAATTGGAGCCCAGAGCAGAGCTGAGTGCCATTTAAAAGTATGGCTTCTTCCCAGTCACAGAGAGCTGCTTGTTGTTGCTCAGGACCGACGCAGCACTGCCAGTCTGCCAAGCAGTGGAAGTGGGTCAGTGCTCTGTCACACGGTGGCTGTAACACACACATCTCGTGTGCACCTGTACAAACACACAGGGGGACGAAAACCAAAGCAGAGCACGAAGCGTGTTACGTTCCAAACCTGATTTTAAACCTGAATAGTGGGCCACTTATTACACACAGGAATTGCTTTGTTACCAATAGTTTTTATATTGATACCTTAGCCATGCAAACTGCACAAAGACTGATGCCATATGCCACATGTGCAGATACTGCAGGCTGACTTCCATGACTAACATGCGAGTAGAGCATGCATAGTACATTTAGCAATTTGAACTTGAAGTTGAACTTGATATTGCCGGTTGAAACGTTTGCATTGTTAGTGTGACTCAGAACAAGGATTCTCGCTTACAACAAAACCGCAGGGGCAAGGGCAATATATTTTACAGCTACAGCTTTTAAATAGTTTAGAGCCGATAGGTTTTAGTGACTCAGCAATCTGCAGACTTAAACGTACAGATGAATGTAGACCAGGCCATGCCAAAGGCTGTGTGGCTTTGTGAGTGTACGTTCAGGCATGTCTGGAAGGAGCGGGGTAATATTTTATGTCAAGGGCATTCATGGAGACAGAGCAGTCTCATTAACTGAAGGCTTCTATTACAGGGAACACGAGATGGTAAACATACTGCTAATTCATTTCTGCCTTCTTCTAGCCAGAGAAAGTGCAAAGAAAAACTAATTATTAAGATGGAATACAAGAAGAAACGAATACGTCTCATTTGCTTTGAAATATCGCCCATTTTTGAAAATATGCTTTATAAATGAAGTAGATACTAAGGAGTCATAACTCTTTGAGGTCATTTGTAGCTATAGTTAGCTTTATACTACACACCAGCATGATCACATTAACATTTTAAATCAAAGCCTGCTAATTAATTGCAAAACGTGACAATAAAATATGAGTGCTCTTCAGTAAAACTTGGTACATTTCAAACCCACCAAAAATGTCACTAATTTAAAACTTGACAATACCTCAGTCTGAAAATGTTTTCTTGAGTTTATTCACACAGTCTGAATGTTTCTGATCTCAAATATGACAAGGTGGCTGCCCCACTTGTCTCTCTTCCACATCTGTCTTATTCTCACAGCATGGGATGTCATGTAAGACCTCAAGTAAACAGCCCCTTCAAAGTTTTGCTTTTAAATGAATAAATTGCGGCAGGCCTGTAAACTTTAACAGCTGTTTTGATGTTCATTTGCACTTTCCTGCATGGCTCATGTTTAGAGGGGATAATATCCCTGACAGCATGCTTGGTATGAATCTGCTTGGTACTATAAAACATTTCTTTATTTCTGCGGGCTTTTCTGTTTTCCCAGTACTTTAAAGTCAGGGTCAGTCTCCACTTTTTTCTCAGGGAGGGAAACTTGTAAAGAGAGACGACTGTAAAGTGGTCAATTGAAATAGTTTACAACCGCTTGTTGATTAAGGAGCTTTCATTTAAAAAAAACACAGATCATTATAATGCATCAATAGAGCGCACCTCTTAACGCAAGATCACCAACCCACCATATCCTTATTTGGGGTGAAGTAGAGACAGAGAGGCGTTTAATATTTTTCCTATACTTTTTAGCACATGGCAAGCATGGACATTTCTTTGCGTAAATGTAATCACAGCTTTGAAAGGCTAATAATTATGTGAAGTTGGGTGTAATCCTCTGAATAAGCATAAAAAGCCTCAATCAATCCTTGGTCACCTGTCTGAACTGCTGCTGAACAAACAAGCTTGTGTTAGTTGGCCTCCCACTCTCTAGTTTGAGAGTGAAAGGTAAATATCACACTGCATGATTTTGGCTGTACCTGAAAGTCCAGTGCAGACACGCAGACAGAAATTTGCCTCATACATGTATGTACAGTATGTATGTGTGTGCGTGTGTGTGTGCGTGTGTGTGTATGTATATATATATATATATATATTTGCAGTTCCAGCAGTGCACACTTTACCTTACCGGCCAAAGCACAGAATATTCAATATGCTGTCGTGTTGAAACATTTATGCCTCGTTCAACAAAGGGTTGAAATAATTGTGTAGTGTGTACACTGGAGAAATATTGTTGTCCCTGTTGGCAGCCACAGGCCTTCATTTCCAGTGCTATAATAAGCAAGTTTACCTGCAGTAATCATCAGCTATGTGTCTGCATGGCTGCAGCAGATGTGCCCTCTCCGCCCCTGTGGTTCAGAGGAGACAGACTAACTGTGGGAAAGACGAAAACTTGAAACTTGAAGAGATCTGCTTCTTCTGCTTCTTTCAAATACAACCATATTCTTCTCAAATATAGCTTTTAATGGATGATAATTAGATGTTTGATTTATTTATTGATTGGAGGTAGTTTAAAAAGTTCAGCATTTATTCATCTAATACATTTCATTTGTAAAGCGCCTTTCATGGCCAACAGCCATCTCAAGGCGCCAGTATGTTTGTAATATATTTCATACATTTCAGACCGTTCCTAATTAATTTCACCCTGGAACTTTGCACGTCGGGCTAATGTGTAAGGAAGACGGCTGTAAGTCTTCATTTGACCTGAGCTGCTGAGCCCGGGTGCCTACACTGCGGTTGTGTAGTTTTCACCTTACCTGTCATGTCATGGCACGACTGTATGGTTTCTGTTTATTTATGTATGAAGCACGCAAGAATATATGGGATGAATGAGAGAGACAGAGGCCCTGCAGACCCACTCTGAGCCCACCAGCAGGATAATCAACGCAGCCACAGAAACCTTCCACACAGCTTTATTTTTAGCCAACATTCCTCAACTGAACAAAGAGGTCATTCAGGTTAAAGCAGAAGCAAATATTTCTTTGTCAGTCACAGAAATAAACCGTGTGTATTTACATTCATTTACATTCAGGTCAGGCCAAGATGGTGAATCCTCTCGTGAGGATTTGGTCACTATCAGAGGGATTAGGAGAAGGAGGCCTAAAAAAACAATACATTCAGCTCATTGGCTGTGACTGTTTCCCTATTCCAGCAACATCAGAACATTCTTCAGTGGCATTAGAAAATATTTGGAGAGGGAGGGAGAAAGAGAGAAACCCAAGACATAAACACATGGGGCTGAGAGAACTAACAGGCACAGGAGGACAATTTGCCAACAGGAGCTGCGGCTTTGAGGAATGTGCACAAACACACTGCCTCTCTATTGCCCTCAGTGCCAGGTATCATCATCTCCCATTTTCTCCCTCTGCCTGTCTCACCTGCGACTTGCAGATGTTTGAAAGCTGAAACTGATATTTTTGAGCTGGAAACTGCTGAGTACTGGTGATTTGTGCCAAAATTTGCTTCATTTCTTGATTATTGTTTTGTCAAAACATCTCTCTTTCGCTCTCTCTCTATAATGTTTTGTTGAAAGCCACTCCTTGTCTGTATATATCAGATTTACTTGAAATATTTTATTTGCTCATGCTGTGGTTGGCTAACATACTGCTATAACTGACATAATGGCTTTGTTTTGTTTTTAACTAAGATAACAGTCGTGTGGATGTTGTAACATATTCGTTCATTATGCCTTTTTCATATTATGCGTAAAATGTTGTCCTGAAAGGGGCGCTATTTCTGAATGACTACTTATGATACATATAATGATGTATGAATGAGTTTTTCTATTCACATCATTTAATTGTACAAAGGTAGTAGGCAATACGAATAGCTATTGGCTATTTCTCAAATGAATTGATTCCTGTAGAAATCAATGGATCAATGGCGAAGTAGCAACTCTTCATTAAATACTTTAGAAATGGAAGGTATAGTTCAAACATATATAAGAGGCCTGTTCTGTGAGCCATATGAAGTAAATAAAGTAGATAAGGCTCATATAAAGGATATATCATAAATGTACAAGATGTTCAAATCCATTTATATTCCACCTTATCCCCCCTGTTCCCTGTTGCTTATAACCGTTAGTGGGGGCAGAAGCAATGATGGCAGTATGTTTTTGTTCCTGCCGTGTTCACTTCACCATGACGTTTTACCAGCTGCTCCCTCAGCATTGAGCCGACAGCACAGACAGAAGCTTAGTTTACACAACCCCCATGCCAATTATTTCCCCTCGGTAAAGTCAGTGTGATTTATTACATTAATGTCATATTTTCCTTCATAGCTCGTCCCACCCGGTGACTTCTGGTCAAAGATTATCACAGCTCATAGCCCCGTGTGTCAGGATGAACTCCCAATCTTTACAATTTGTTTCGGTGCCACTGTCTCTCATGTCAATTCTTGTGTTGCATTTATTCCATTACCGCAGGGTTTTTAGAGGTGCAAGTCAGAACATTGTCATCTTCTCTTGCTGCCATCAAAGCCAGGAGCCTCTGAGCACAGTCAGAGGAGTAATTTATTTCAAGGTGTGTTAATAAGTGATGTTGCTCGAGCAGAATAGAATAAATGATTTAAACATGCTCAACAAAATCAAAATGAAATTCTTCATGCCAGGAAGGGCAACTATTATTTTCCAAAACAGCATGTACATTCAAACTGTTGATTGGTTTCTGAGTAATATTATTACTTTGCCTGTCAAGGTCTCAAGTCAGCGCTGTGCCCCTGCCTGGATGAAAATCCTGCATGGAAAGAATTTCCTGAAATGAAACTCAATCGCATTTGCCAGTAAACAGCAGAGTATGCACTGAAAGGACCATCAGAAAGGTCTTGAGTTCGAATGGCTTGTTAAAGCAGTTCTTCACTTTCAAATTATGGAACAGAAGACTAGAGCAATGGCGACATTGTACAGCGTTTCCTCCATCTGATGAATATTCTGTCTTTTGTTGTGGGGGAGCCTTTCCTTGGTGTAGAGCTGGACTGGCAGCCAAGGGCAACATTGGCCTTACTGAAGATGGTGTGGCAGTGGAGGCCATAATCCGTGGCTTTCCTGTGTCGACTGGCCTCAAAGAGCCTGGCTGGTGTTAGGTTTCCATCCAAGCAGCTGGGCAAGGGTTTTTGTCGTCCTCTTTGAAAGAGGATAGTCAAATTGAGTCCCTCCGTGAGGCCCTAAGGGCCCTGCCACTGTAGCCACACTGAGAAGAGGTGTCCCTGTTGCAGATGTCTGAAAAGACAACACGCCCACAGTAAGCAGCTGGAAGACTCTTGGAGATATTGGCAACTGGTGAAAACGGCACCAATGTGAAGGAGAATATCTGGCAAGTGAATTGGAAGGTCTTGAACCGATGTGGGAAGTCAGGATGTTGTCAATATGGGTGTAATATGTCTGACTCAAGCGATGGGAAGGAATAAGAGACACTTGTTAAAAAGCAAATGTTTTCAGTTCAGGGAGGTTTCTCAGACAGGGTGGGGCTTGCTGGGAGAGATGCAAGGTTTGGTGAGGCTTTTCACTTACCCCCACAGAGGAAGTGGACAACTTTCGGAAGGGCCTTGACAGTGTGTTGATTGGGCCCTTTCGTCAATCTCACTGATCTAGTGTTTCTCGGTGTGGGAAGGCCTCAGGGTTGAACTGGTTCCCTTGTATTTTGCCTGGCCACACAGATGGTGGAAAACAGCTCTATAGAGGGTTTTGCTTGGCTAAGCAGCTCTGTTTTATTTGGAGCCTGGGCTAAAGGATGAGTAGCCCATTTTTACTGGAGTAGGCCCAAGGCCTTTGGAGATCACACAGGCACTAAAATCCATATGTGAGATATATAAACAGCAGCCAATGTTTATTTACAGCATTTGATGCTTCAGCATGCACGCCGTGCTAGCAAGGCACACTCTGGAAAGATGATCTTGAGTCTGACATACATGGGTGCGGTGAGGGCAATAAACACATAGACTGAACCACAAACGGAAGAAGGTTTTAAACCACAAACTCAATCAATGTCAGTGCAAGGTAGTTTTTGCATGCTACACAAAATTAGAATTAGAATTAGATTTGCGCATCATCCCACACAAACACACACAAATCGGGGGCAATTTGACCTCTGCATTTGACCCATCTGGCCACAGACCAGTGGACAGCTGAGAGCATCCGGGGAGCAGATGTGATGGTTAGTGCCTTGCTCAAGGGCATTAGAGGTGGCGTCTCTTTTTGTTAGTCGCAGGGGTTCATGCATCCTTCCAGAGGGAGACCGCCTCAACTGGGCCTCGAACCGGCAACCTTCTGGTCCGATCCCATTTTTTGAATTTTTTTGTGCTTTAAAATATTTAGATAAGTATTATTCAAAGACAGGGGCGGCTGGCTAATGGGAGACGATCTGACCAATCAGAGAACCTAGGGGGCGATTCTCCACGTGGCTGAAATTGCCCCAAGGTGCTCCCATAGACTCCAATATAAGATGCGTATTTTTCTCGCTGCAGACCCTGCAATGCATTTAAGGACGTGCTTTCGTCATACGCATAAGATGCAGTCACGTCAGTCAGGTTCTCCACGGATGATCAAGACAGCAAGCTTAACATCAACCCAGACGAGCAACACGCTCGAAATACCTTCGTAAGCTTTGCCAGCATCTATTTCAGGGCTTAATGAAATCACAATTGATGTAGATGACAATGTATCTGTTAATGGCCCTGGCAGAATTGTACATTCATTGTAGAGTAGCTACCAAAAAAATACTGCACAGTAGGAAAAATGTTTGTCTAATGTTGCATCTACTGGTTGAATAATCACATTTTACAGTGCGATGTGACATTGTTCTGTTTGCTATCTGACTTTGTTTAATTTACCCATTGAACCGGTCATCCTAGCCATCATTGCGACCCCCCCCCCCCTGAGATTTTTGTCAGGAGCCCCCACTGTTCAAATAAATAATTTTGCAGTGTGTATAATTTGTAATGTTTTAGTGTAATGCCTACTGTAATGTGATAACATAGCATATCAAGATTTATGCTCTGCTATGTTATATTTTACCTTATCTTTAATATAAAAAAATTATGAATCTATTGAAATGTCCTGTTATGTCTATTATACTCGACTTAGATTGCATTCATTATGGCCTTAAAAACATTTTTAAGTATAAGTTCAAGTTTACATTTTTAGAAACCCTTATCATAACTTTGCATAAAAGAACAAAAGAACATATTCTTATTCTTATTCTTATATAGTGAAAAATTGTAATAGTATAGTAAGTTGTCAAAAATTTTACTTAAATGTCATAGTATAGTGTGTCATCCAAAAATGTCAATGAAGTCCGACAAATTAACAGGATTTAAACATGCATGGAAACATCTGCAACGTGAAACTATATGGTAGAGACAAAATAAAGCAAAAAGATGTGTCATATAGAATTTCAAAAATTCAAAAATTTTACGAACAACATCATCGTATAGTATGTTGTCCAAAAATGTAAAAAAAAAGGCAAACATTTAAAAAATACTTGAAGTGTTTGCAATGTGAAAATATATGGTATAGGTGGAAAAAAAATATTATATACATATTATAGTATGTTGTACAAAATTTGTCAAAAACGTCAATGTATAGTATGTCATTTTAAAATGTCAAAAAAGTAAAAACACTTGACACATGAATATAAACGTTGGCTATGTGAAAATATATGGCAGAGGTGAAAAAAAGTAAAAAGCGTCATAGTATAGTATTTCGTCCAAAATTGGACAAAATAAGTAATAGTAAAGTGTGTCGTCCAAAAATGGCAAAAAAGTAAATCATTTTAAAAACACTTGAAACATGCATGGCAACGTCGGCAATGCAAAAATATATGGTAGAGGTGAAAAAAATGAAATACGTCACAGTATAGTATATTGTACAAAATTTGACAAAAAAGTAATAGTATAGTATGTTGTCCAAAAATTAAAAAAAAAAAAAAAACATTTCAAAAATACTTGAAACATGCATGGCAATGTCGGCAATGCAAAAATATATGGTAGAGGTGAAAAAAGGTGAAAAACGTCATATGTATGTATGTCGTCCAAAATTTGACAAAAGACATCATAGTATAGATGATATATGTGAAAATATATGGTCAAGGTGAAAAAAAGCTGAAAAAAGGAAAAACGTCATAGTATAGTATGTCATCCAAAATTTGCAGAAATGTCATAGTATAATATATTGTAAAAAAAAGAAAAAAAAAAGTTAAACATTTTAAAATGACTTGAAGCATGCAAAGAAAAGTCAGCACTGAAAAACTTTATGGTAGAGGTGAAAAGTATAGTATGTCGTCCAAAATTTGACTAAAACGTCATAGTATAGTATGTCATTTTAAAATGTAAAAAAATGTAAAACACTTGACACATGTATATTAACGTTGGCTATGCAAAAATATATAATAGAGGGGAAAAAAAGTGAAAAAAGTGAAAAGTGTCATAGTATAGTATGTCATCCAAACTTTGGCAAAAAACGTCATAGTGTGGTATGTCGTCCAAAAATGTAAAATAAGTCAAAAATTTCAAAAACACTTGAAACATGCATGGCAACGACGGAAATGCGAAAATATATGGAAGAGGAGAAAAAAAGGGAAAAAAGGGAAAAATGTCATAGTATGTTGTCCAAAATTTGCCAAAAATGTCATAGTATAATATATTGTGAAAAAAAAATTATAAAGTCAAGCATTTTAAAATCACTTGAAACACTATATGGTAGAGGTGAAAAAAGTTAGAAATGTCTTAGTATAGTATGTCGTCCAAATTTTGACAAAAAAATCATAGATCGCATTCGCAGTTTCACTGTACGGACCGAGTGTACTTAGACTTGCATGGCTTAGTCTTTGAGACAAGCATATGCTACTGGCAGGATCAACCAGGTAGCCTCCAGTATGTTGTCCAAAAATTTGACAAAAACGTTACAGTATAGTCATTTTAAAATGTAAAAACACTTGACACATGTATATAAACATTGGCTATGCGAAAATATATGGTAGAGGTGGAAAAAAAGTGAAAAGCGTCATAGTATAGTATGTTGTCCAAAAATGTCAAAAAAAATGTCAAAATTCAAAAACGCTTGAAACATGCATGGCAATGTCGGCAATGCGAAAATATATGGTCAAGCTGAAAAAAAGCTGAAAAGCTGAAGAACTGAAAAACGTCATAGTATGTCGTCCAAAAATTTCAAAAAAGTTAATAATTTCAAAACCACTTGAAACATGCATGGCAACCTCAGAAATGCAAAAATATATGGCAGAGGTTAAAAAAAGTGAAAAGTGTCATAGTATAGTATGTCATCCAAATTTTAACAAAAAACTTCATAGTATAGTATGTCATCCTAAATTTGACAAAAGATATCATAGCATGTCGTCCAAAAGTATCAAAAACACTTGAAACATGCATGGCAAGGTCGGAAATCCGAAAATATATGGTAGAGGTGAAAAAAATTGAAAAACGTCATGGTATAGTATGTCGTCCAAAAGCGTCATAGTATAGTATGTTGTCCAATCAGGTCAAAAAAGACAAACATTTAAAAAATACTTGAAACATGCAAAGCAAAGTCTGCACTGCAAAAATATATGGTAGAGGTGAAAAAAAATGTAAGTAAAAAACGTCATAATATAGTATGTCGTCCAAAATTTGACAAAAACGTCACAGTATAGTATGCCATTTAGAAATGTCCAAAAAGTAAAAACACTCGACACATTTATATAAATGTTGGCCATGTGAAAATATATGGTAGAGGTGAAAAAAAGCTGAAAAAACCGAAAAACGTCCTAAATTTGCCAAAAATGTCATAGCATAATATATCGTAAAAACAAATTAAATAAAGTCAAGCATTTTAAAATTACTTGAAACATGCACAAGAAAAAGTCAGCATTGAAAAACTATATGGTAGAGGTGAAAAAAGTTAGAAATGTCAGTGTAGTATGTCGTCCAAAATTTGACAAAAAACGTTATTGTATATTATGTCGCATATAACACATGCATCATGCATAGAAACGTCGATAATGTGAAATATATGGTAAAGGTGGAAAAAAAGTAAACAAAAACATCATAGTATCGTATGTCTTTCAAAAATGTTAAAAAAAAAGTTCAACATACTTGACAAGTGTATCGCAATGTTGGCATTGTGAAAATATATGGCGTTAAAAAGTGAAAACAGTGAAAAACATCATAGATGTCCAACATTTGAGAAAAACATCATAGTATTATAGTATACTAGCTCTATTCTAAAAAGAATAAAAAAAAATGCCTAAAAACCTCCGAGATGGGCTATTACTGATAAATGTGAAGAAAATGTGAAAGAAATCAGTCAGTTAATCAACCAATTGTATTCTGTATGGAACACAATCACAAATCAAACTTTCCCTTAGAGGCTTTTACATTCTTGTGGTGTTACATCCTCTGTCCTTAAGCCCTTGTACCAGGCAATGAACAACTCTAAAGACCCTTTATTGGGATAAAAGGAGAAACCTTAGGCAGAACCAACAGAGGAGGGATCTCTTTCCCTCGGATGGACAGACATGCAAAAGATGCCAAAAATGCACTGAAAAACACCACTTGTAACATATGAGAACTATCCATAATAAGTCTCAAATTTACTCAAGCGATATATATTTTAATTCCTTGGATCCTGGAGCAGCTCAGCTGTCCCGGGCATTGAACAGGAGACCACAGCTGCTTCAGGTGACATCCTAGCCCGTCCACAATCAGCAAGAAACAACAACACAAGGAAGCATAGAGAGTCAGGGAATTCCACCAACTGCATCCACGATCAGCAAGGACCTGCAGGACTAGAAAGCACAGAGACTCCAGGTAAAAATAGAGAAAAAAGAATAAGAGAAAGAGAGCCTGATGCATCATGGGATCTCCACCAGTAGGCTAAGCCTTTGGGAGCAAACCATGGGCAGGCCTGGTTGCCAGTCTAAATATAAGCCTAACTTTTAAGTGAAATAATGAAAATTTGACAAAAAGTGTAGCAGTACAGTATGTTGTCCACAAACGTAAAAAAAAAGTCAAACTTTTAAAAACTCTTCAAACAAGGATAGCAATGTCATAAATGCCTAAATATATGGTGCAGGTGAAAAAAAGTGAAAAGTGTCATAGTATAGTATGTCATCCAAAATTTGCCTAATAATATCATATTATAGTATGTACATTATTAATGCGTTAATGCATTTATTAATTGACACCGACAATTATTTTATCACAAGTTGACTAGTTTTTAAATTTTACATTTTTATTTTTTTAAAGTCCGTTTCATATTGGCTCTGAATACACATACCTTGGGTCACAGGAGAGGGGGGATGTTGATCAGTATTGGCTTGGAATGGGCGTCATCAGGTTTCTCAACCAATGAGAGCATTTAGAGCCAAGGCCTAAGACTAAGCACGTTAACTTTCTTTTCACTTGTTGAGACATTTTTTCAGTATACATCATAAACAAAAATATGACATTAATGCTGTAAGTTGCTTTACTGTAAATGAGCCTGTATTCATTTAGCTGTTCGTTGGCAAATAGAAATAGTCTAGGGCAGAATACTCAAACCATACTTGCAGTCCTCTGATATTTTCTGTTTCATTAGCTCATTTGAACTGAGTTATGTGTCTTATCACAATATGTCATGTCCAAGTATATATGTGTAAGGATTATACCATGGCACACATTTTTCCTGTTGAGGCTGGCTGTGTGGGCACCTTAAGTTACAGCCACTTCAAAGTCTGGTATTAGTGGTCCATTAACCACAAGTGACAAGTAGATGGCATCAAGTGCACTGCTTTCTTTCGTCTGTAAAAAAAAAAAAAAAAAAAATGAAAAAGTTATACAGAAAATGGTTTCCTGCAGTCCACCCTCATTATCAGAATAAATGCACAGACATTTTGGCAGTGGTGTCGATATGATTCCATAGCAGGGATTTCCATGTTGGCCCTATGTAACAGGCTGGCTATAATTTCCTCTCTGTGTTCACCTATGCTGTGTCGGCTGATACATTTGTCAAGAGTTGATTGAAAGGTGTAATCCTGTGTCAGAGAAGTTGAAATAACTTTGTCTTTAAGTGCTCATTTCTCACATATTCTGGCCTCATATAAAAACCAGATGCTACTGCTTTTCAAATTGTAGATAATGTGAGAAGAGTTGAAAGAACAAACACTTCCCATACCACACAAGCACAGAGCAAATCAAAATAGAAAAATCTCTGGGTCCATTTACCATTAGACAGAGACAAGATTATGCTGTGGACTAGACTCTACATCTGGCTAAAATATGAGCAGCTCTGTGAGAAAATCTGTAGTCAAGTTAGGTGAAACTGCACATTCAGTATTAAATGCAGTTGAAATGAGTCAGTGGCATACTTTGAAGTTCTCTTAACATAAATGACACATTCAGTTCAACAGTGAAGTGATTATGAAGGTCTTTGGATAAATAAAAAAAGTTCTTGGAAAATTAAATTAGGTTTTTGGAGTTTTGGAGGCATTTTGTCTTGCCAACTTCAATATAATAACTATAAAACTATTACAACCCGAGAAGTGTTGGTATTGGCTGCTTGTCAGAGCAGGGGCAGTAAAACAGAGCCATTTGAGACAGGCTGCCATGTGCTTACATTTCATCTGTAATTCCATAAATTTGACAAAGTCTTGAGCTATCTGTTTTTTGTCCTGAATTTATACCCATTCACTTTTCCAGCAGTATAACAATATTATATGATGTGTAAGCACCCTTGCCACTGTCTGTACTACTTCAATTCAAATATTTCTCTGTGCATTACAGTGTTTGACAGTATTCATCGCAAAGCACATTGTAAATCAGACACTTTTATTATGCATTCCAGAATGTTAAAATCCCACTGTGGACCTCCATTGGGAGACAAGATCACCTGTAGGCAAAGACCAAGAAATAAAGGCTATAAACTGGTTTGAGTCACAGAAGAAGTCCAGAGTCCACCCTGCTTGTTTTATTTAGGTGTTGTTTCTCATTGAGCTACTTTACTACTGGTTAGGATTTATGAAAATTGCTAATAGTGTGCAAGTTAAACAAATCACAAACGTGATAGGGGTCTATTAGGGAATTTATCTGCTGAGGTGAGACCTTACCTTTTCCTCAACTGGTTGATTTTTTTCTTAGACTGCTAGAAAGTGTGCCAGGAACCCCTAAATATAAAGAAAGGTGAAATATTAAATCCCCATCACAAACATTCCAAAGCCAGGGGGAGATTAAAAGCGTATTCTAAAAAATAACATTTCAACCAGACAACATTAAACATCATTATGTGTTCAACAAGACTGCTGCTAAATTTGCTAAAATCTAAGGAATAACTAATAAAAATGAGGAAAAAAAATCGTTTGGACCGCGGAAGAGATATATATGTAAGAGATGTTTTTTAATTTGTCTTTCTCAACAAAAATGAGGTGATACATTGTGCGTCGTAGAAAACATGGGCTTAAATTCTTAAATTCTTGGGTTCAAACTGAATGCTGTAATATAAGTAAGAAGAATAACAAAACTGATGCTGACTCGAGTCGTCCTAAAATGTGATAACTGAAGTCCACCAAAAACTGAATCACGCAGTTTGTGTCTTACGTGGTAACCGCTGCTTGTATCGGGAGAGTTGTGTGGAGTAACCTCAGTACTGTGTCCTGTAGTTGGGTCTGTGCCACTGAAGGTCAACACTCCCCTCTGCTGTCCACTTGCTTCCCAACACCTTCCTACTATTTTCATGTATTTTATTCAAAACACAGGCAGGACTCTAAACCTCAACACACAAATACGTTGAAGTAAACATAGATAAACTAGAAGATTATTATAACTTCTTTGCAGTGACACTATCTCCCGACGTTTCACTAGTACGTGAACGCATCTCAGGTGACACGCACTGTTGCTATGGTGATGACGCTCATCGAAAACTGGAGAACGTTCCTGACAAGAGCTACGTCTACGTTTAATATCATATTATTTCACTTGGAAGAAAAGGTTTATCCACCTCAAATACATGGTATCAATTCAACTTCTATCTCTGTGGATGTTGACACTAAGGTTTGAGTACAGTCATTTGTTGTGTTTAGGCCAGGGTTTCCCATCATGCATCACTTTATTTTGCCTCGTAGCTCTGGGAGATGAGAGGCAACTGACTCCCTCTGCTCTGTCTGTCCGAGGCGAGCCGCCAAGAGCATCACCGACATGCCCCGCACGGCGGATCGCACCTAGCCGGCGTGGTTCGGCCCCTCCGCGACACGACACCGCCTGAGAACGCACCCCGCAGCAAGCATTCTGAGATAACAGGTAGGATTTCCACAAGATGATTTGCTGTTAGCCGCCTCGTTAGCTGCTCACCGAGGCTAGCTTAATAGGAGCTTCTTACTAATGTTTCCCTCAGAAACATCTCTGAAATTATATCTGCTTAATGTGACGTTGCTCGTGTTTGATATTCAAACTGACATTTGTCCGAGCAGGTTGACATCAAAGACATCTATGGCGGAATTTTACATATTCTTTCTTTGTCATATACATACATAATGCCTGTTTAAATATATGTATTCACCAGAACACACCCACAATTAAGAGAGTAATCATAGCCCATATTTTAGGTACGTTTCCGCGTGTGTGTTTGTCAAACGATTGTGCCGTATTGTAAAGGGAGTGAGGTGTGACGTTGTCTTCATTCAGCAGACAGGCAGCACGTAGCGGGAGCTAGCTTGTTTGCGGTTTCTGCATATGAACAGCTTCTCCCAATACACACAATTAGCAGACAACCGTTGTGGGTCAGTGTAGTGATGGCATCCAACAGCAAACAACAACGGGCAGTGACATGTTTTCCGTCGTGCACAGGGATCGGGATGATAAACAAGGTCACGTCCTGGATGATCTGGCAGCTTGAGGCTTGACATTGTGTGTGCAGTTGTGAGTCTGTGGCACACACACACACACACACACAGTCTGGATCATCCGTGTAAACACGAGTTTTTGGGTGCTGTCCGCAATGCAGGTGCTGAAAGTGCTGTGGAAAGTATTGGACGTCGCTGCTGGCTCACACAACAGCTTTATATCGTGGTTACACTGTGGCCAGTATGTGTCTAATGGTTACACTGGTCCAGCTTGTGTTGATTTTTCCCACTTGTTATTGTTAATGGTACAGGTGATGGACGGATGTGGAAGCTTAAAAAAAGTAGGAGAGGTTTGGCAATTCCTCAGTGTGTTGTAAAACCAGCTTTTCTCCTTCAATACAAGCAAGACATATTGTAAAACATATGCAAAGAAACAAGAAACAACCAAATCCGGAAATTTCCCCCAACTTGTCTGTTTGCATGTGCATGTTTGTGTGGGACAATGCGCAATTCTAATTCTAATTCTAATTCTAATGTTGTGAAGTTGGCTGAGGTGATGTCGCTACTGGAAAAGCTACCCAAGCTATTCCAGGAAGGGGAAGGGATGAGCAATGTGCTCGCAATGCAGGCTTTACCGGAAGGACGCCACATTACTCATCAATAATAGATTATTTCTTCATCCGACACAGCGCTGGCTCTATTTGTGATCACCAGTCACCAGTCAGTGTTTTAGATAATCATAAGCTCTGCTTTTCCTGATGAGAGAAAAAAAACAGAGAACTTCTCAAGCTGGGGAATAGGTTCAGCGAATAGACATGGGATATACTGAATTATTCATGCTGGTGACCTGATGATGTAAGAGCGAAAAGCTCTGGGATGTTTTATTCAAGCGCGCTTACTGTATGTATGAAAGCGAGAGGCTTTCTCTGCACTCGGGGGGCCGTTTCTTATGGATCAATGTGCTCAGTCCCCTCAGTCCATTACAGTCGTCTGGCTGAGGGTGAAGTTGCTGGGACTGAGTGATCGTTACTCTCTGCCTTTCTCTGGCTTGACTCTGGATACAAGGACATCCAGTGAGTGGAGGGGAGGGGAAGAGGAAAGTGGGGCATCTCAGACAAGAAAAAGGCTTGCTCAAGACTGTCCATCTCTCTCTGCCCCACCCCATGTCACTGAGATGTGAATATATATATATCTATGTGTGTGTGTATATACAGTATACAGTTTATATTTTTGTGCCACTGTACGGACAGTGAAAGATAATATTTTCAAGCTGAAGGAGATATCATTCCTGCCATTTGTTTGTATTTGCATGCCAAGTGAAGTGAAGAGAAGATTTGCTTCAGAACATTTACGTCATATAGTTTTCACATGTAAGGGGTTTCTAATTGTAAGAATCTGACTCGGAGTTCCTATCCATCTTCTGTGCTGAACAGGAGTATTTCCTCTGGATGTCCTAATAAAATATGGTGTAGATTAGATTAGTGTATATTAAGCTAGTGTTACTTTTCAGATGTATGGCTTTTGAAGGCCCTCGCTTTCTTGTGTCAACTTACCATAAGCTCAATATGTAAAAGGGTTAAAAAGAACAGCCTTTTAGCCAGATCAATTTACTTTTGTTTGTCTTCTCCCACACTCTCTCTGTCTCTCTCCTTTGCCTGACTTTCCTTATTTTTGTTTTTGTCATCCATGTCTGTAAGGTTGCAACCCTGGTGTTTGGTGTCCGAACAATATCAGCCATGGCATCCGCAAATGTTAACCTGGAAAATCAGCTTCACAGTGCACAGAAAAACCTGCTTTTCCTCCAGCAGGACCATGCCAGCACATTGAAGGGGCTCCACGCAGAGATCCGCAGATTGCAACAGCAATGCACAGGTGAGCGTGGTCAAAAGTGCCCACAAGTCTACTTTTCATGCTGCTGTTGGGGAACTCACACATTTAAGAACTTCAAAGGGAATATCTGAAACAGCTAAGAATTATAATAAATGTCAATAATAACCCTGCTATATTTGAATTGGCATACATTTACCAATTGAATTGACATGTGGTACTAAAAATCCACAAGGTGCTGTGGTGCCACTAATAAACCCTTCAGAGAGAAGATGATGACTTATGGGGAATGCACTCGAGCCTTAGGGGAAATATATGTATCGATCGGGCTGCCAGTACTCTGCACCGACGAAAGCAAGAAAACAAGACGCTACGCTTTAGTACTACTTTTCTGTATCCTTGACTAACCCTCCACCAAAGCTCTCACTAATCTTGTTACCTGAATACTCCACCATATGGACACCCAAACATGCGTCGCTGCCCGTTAGTCTGTCCTATTGCAACTTCACATGACATAAGAGACATTTGAGGTCAGTTACCCTCTCTTGTTTATTTTTTTACAGACCTGACATATGAGCTCACTGTGAGAAGCTCTGGTCCCTCAGGTAAGCCTCCATCATTCTATATGCTTCACAGAAGCGTTTGCTTTACTAGCTTAATGTCTATTGTTGTTAGCAACCTTCAGTATTAATGTTTAAGTTTTATAACTTTTTCATTTTTAGTTTAGAATAACTTTTTTGACTATGAGATAAAGTGCGACTCTTACTATTACTTCACAATTTGTGTGTGATTTTTAGATTTAGGTATTTCTTATACTAAAATCTCAGAGACTTCCGTTGCTTCTACACAAGTGTTTCAAATTGTTTAAGTGCACAGCAGCCCAACTCTAAAACAGTCAGGGCTATAAATCAGTTTTTTTTTTGGCAAAGTAGAGTTCTGTGTTAGTGGCCAGGCTCTGTGTGTCTCCTGGTTACATAGTCCCACCCAGGAATCAATGCATTGTGAGACTCCTCCACTGTTCATTAGTGCTCCCACCAGTCAGTGCCAACTGCCCCTCCCCCAGTGTTACCGTAGCCATGACATAGGGTCACAACACAAATCAGACCTGGCTCCACTGTCTTATTACGCAATGTACTGTACAACACAGTGCAGCAAACGTGCCCCCCGAACAGGCTGCATGCAATTTAGTCCATGTGCAGGATACCGATGACCCCACTGATGTATGTAACTGAAGGAGGAAAGCGTGTCGCATCTCACCAGGAGTCATAGCACATTATCATCTTTCTTTAATGGCCGGCCCAGATCTGAACAGCGCTCCTCGGGCCTGCAGTCAGAGGCGCTATCATCTCTGAGATTGGAGTGCAGGAAATGAGATTAACTGCGCTAATGCACAGCCTGCAACCTACTTAGTGCTGCAGGGCTCAGCTGCTCCAGCTGGGGTAAACATTTAACCAGCCCTCTTTGTTTTAGACAACATTGAAATAAGCAATATTCATCTTCATAACCCCCCCTCTGCTTGATAGAAAACTGACTTGGACTAGAAAATGTGGGATATAAAGACAGCTGTATTTAGTTTTTGCAATTATGCAGACATAGCTGCATGGGCAATGCAGGGTGGCGGCAGAAGTGATTAAGGTCAAAGGAGAGCAGTGCTGTCGTAGAGCCGTAATGTGAGCCTGGCGCTCTGCCCACCGCAGATGCGTCTCCATAGGATCATACGGTCTCTGAAAGTCAGCTGAAAGACTATACATACTGTGTCTGCTCTTAACGCAGAAATGTGTGTCTCGGTGTTTCTTGGGTCCCCTTATTTATCTGCAATGATGTTTGCAAATGTGCATCGGTGCGTTGTAAGATCTGCCGATTAGTTTGCTCTTTACTGTGTGTGCAGACAGCAGCGAGGTCCGTTGCAGGGAGCTGCAAAGGAGGTGTGAGGAGCTCGAGGCCCAGCTGAAGAAGAAAGAGGAGGAGAATACAGAGCTGCTCAGGGACCTGGAGCAGAAGAACGCCATGATCTCTGTCCTGGAAAACACCATCAAGGAGAGGGAGAAAAAGTACTTGGAGGAGCTGAAGATGAAGAGCCACAAACTGGCTGTTCTGTCCGGGGAGCTCGAGCAGAGAGCCAGCACCATTGCTTACCTTACCTCACAACTTCACGCCACCAAGAAGAAGTTGTTGGCTGGCAGCTCCTCCGAGGCCAGCCCCAACGTCAGTCCTGTCACCTCGTACAAGCCCACACCTCCTCCAGCCAAAGACAGGCAGCCCGAAACCCCACGCCGCCGCATGAAGAAGAGCCTCTCGCAGCCTCTCCACCCGGAGCTGACAGAGGTGTACCGTCTTGGCCAAGATGGGAGGCGTCTGGTTTTGCGGGAGACTGTTGAGGCTATGCCCGACCCGACTCCTTTCCTTCAGGCTGGGAGAGAGTCCCCCGAACAGCACCTAGTCCGTGAAAGGCCTGCTGTCATTCCCCCCATTGCCTCTGAGCGTTCCCCTGTTCCTCCCCTGGGGGCCGCGGCCAGCCCTCGCCACAGCCCTGCTCGAGAGCGCCAGTACAGGGCTCACGTGGGCGTGGCACACCGCATCCCACATGGCACCCCTCTCCTGGCGCCGCCGCAAGCCGAGCTGGAGACACTGGCAGTGGACCAGGTCAAGGAGGAGAAGGTCGTGCGGAAGCGCTCAGGAGCTGACAGGACAGTTTAAAACTGCAATGCTAAAATGCACATAAATGCACACGCATCTACTGTATACACACTACACTGCAAGAGCAGGGCGAAGCCTGACCCACTGTGTAACCTGCTTTTTACACAACATTGCAATGTTTTAAAAATATCACAGAATTATCATTTTGTTTATTGTAATCCATAGTTTTTCTTAATATAAAGTAGGAAAGACTACAAAAATGCATGCCAAATGTTTCTTGATACAACCCACAGATATCTCTTGTTACACACATGTTGATTTTTTTTGCTTAGACCCACCCTTCATGTGGTGCACATGACAAACTCAGCCAAATATCTGCACCAGTGCCTGCTTCACCAATTCATACACAAGCTGCTTAGTGTTACAGTGGCTAACAGTTTACTCCACATATCTCAAACTTCTTAGCTACAGTCTGGGTATATCAACAAACTATACAACAATATATCTGCAGCTACATAGGCTAGGACTGGAATGTTTAAACTAAACATTATTACTGTCTTTCATCTACTTGTGATATCAGTATAATAATATTATTGAAGGTACGATATACATAATGTGCAATTGAATTTTGCTGGCTGTCGAGGTGAAAGAGCTCACCATGCTATTGTTGGACTGGCAAAAACAGTAGCGGCAGAGCTGTTTTGGATGCCGGATGGGATGTGAATGGGGAGTTTGTTTGGGTTTTGTGTATGAGAGTGTGTGTGTTTCAGAGGGGGACAATGAAGGCTATTGAGATAATTAAATGTTGGCTTCAATGATATCCATGGATTTTGTTTATGATCCAAGGGCATTTCGAAAACACTGCTGTAATAGGGTTTTGTGATATAATTATCTGTTCTTTATAAAAGCTGTACATTTGTAATGAATTAATGAATGTTTTTTTTTTATTTATTGTTTATTAGGGAACAAAAGATGACCTGAGATATTGACGGTAGTTACTGCACCACCAACACAATAGTAATTATAATCAATTAATAATCTGCTTTTCACACCACTTGTCCTTAAAGTATATACATCAATACAAATAAAGCAGTGCTTTTTTTGATTTGGTTAATTTGTTTCTGTATAATCTGTACTTAATGATGGGGGGACAACTTGAGGAAACGACAATATGAAACTTGGTAAGGTTTTGGCCGTAACAAACAACTCCAGTCTCTGGAAGTCTAACAAAGAGATAAATAAGATTCTTCCAAAATGGTTGGTGTTCATTGATTCATAATTCATTGATTCATTGACAGTAATCTGTTCAAAATCACTTGGGTTGAGATATGGTGACTATAGTGGCCAGAACATGATTTCAAGTGATTATCATACTTTTATTTACTAATAACAGGGTGCGATGAAAAACAGTGATTACACAATTTGAAAGCTTAATCCTGTTAAACACTGAGCTGCTTGGCTGCATTAGGTTGACAGGAATATTTAGCTAAAGTGCACTTCAGAGAGGTATATTGAGAAAGATGATAGAGGCTTAGATGCCACTCAAATGACCAAACAGCTTTTTCTTTATTTGTTTTATTTTTCAGCTGCAGCAGTTAAGGTTAACATTTATTGAAAGCCTTATTTTCATAATTTTACATGTCAATTTCCATCAGCAGGGACACTTTAAAATAAATAAACAGAAAACATTTACTTTTAAATATTAGTAATAAAGTACTGTACATAGTTTGCATGCTATTGCAAACAATTAACATTGAACCAACATTGATAAGATAACACAAAAACACCTCAGATTAATGCTTTAAATAGTGTAAAACCAAAAGTGGCATCGTTTAACTAAAGTATACATTAAGTACAAACACAGTTAACCATTACTGTCATATGAATCCACATACATATTTTAGTTTTGTATCAAGTAAGTACGAATTTCACAGTTTAAATTCTGACGTGTTCCAACATTAATTATATTTTACATTGACTGTATTTTTAACGTTAAATTAATTTCACAATGTTGCTAAATTAAACATGATTTCCTAATATCAAAACATTCAATTCTACACGTCACATCAAACAATCTTAACAAGCATCAGCACATTCGGCATTTAAAGGGGTTACCAAGCTTGGCGTTGCTAGGCGGCAGACACCTCGGCTGCAGCAGTGACCCTCCACGTGAACAATTTGCGTTTTTGAAAAAAAAAAGTTGGCTGTCTTACCTGCTGCCTCTCTATTAAATGCTATCAGCTCTACACTGGCTCTCCACAGGGACAGACAGCGAGCAAACAGTCTCTTCTGCTGCAGTGTTCCGCGTACTTTTTTGGTCTGCCACCGCTGTGCGCCGCTTTTTCTGGTCCGGGGAGCACACGGTGATCACGAATGGTTCCTCTCGGTTTGCTCCCTTGCGCTAGATTCCAGCAATTGCTCCAGTTTGATTTGATAACAATCAAATACATCATTAATGAGATTACGATGCCACTCAGCAACATCTTAATGTCCTGCTGTCACTGATAAGTATACCGTTACATAAAAAACATTTGAATCTCTTTGGAAAAGTTTCGCTTGTTCATTCGTGTGTAATTCACACTGTTGGCCACTCGATGTCCTCCTCGAGTCACAGTAAAAATTACCTGTCCAAACACTGCAATACTTACTTAATACCTTACTTGAGTCACATATTATTAGATTTGAATTATCTCGTAGGTTGTCTGGATTAACCGTAAAAGGATTATTTCCGTCTATCTTGGAGGCTTCTCCTGTGGGTCTACCATGTCAACTGATTATTAAAAGATAACCCATTAAAGAACAGTCTTCACGCAAGTAAAGCAAATCAGAATAAAAATACCTCAAAAAGGGCATTTAATACGACCCCTTTTAGAATCTTTAAATAATGATCTTGATACAATATCATCACTGATGTAGATTTGGCAAACCTTCATAATTCCAAACCACATTTCAGCACGATTCAGTAATCTGCAGAAGACTGCATTGTAATGCTCTCTGCATTTTAAACATTTAGCATATGTATTATCTTCAACATGAGCATGCTGCGTTTTAACTATGTCTCTGTTGCTGCAAATTGGTCCTAAAGTTTTTGTAATATCCAATAAGACCTGATTTATCTTTATAAGTAAGCATGTGGATCCTCAGCTGCTATTGGGATGCAGAGCACATGCAAAGTAGTTATTTGTGATGCAATTGCTTTAAATTACACTTCTAGAGATTGGTATTAAAACTTTCGGTTTATATTTATTAAAGTTCATTAAATTCCAGTCAAAAGTATCTTGATGACAGCCACAGGGACCTCTGGTGGCCATTGTGGTCTTTATACTAGAACCATCTTTAAATTAGTAACAACAATTACCCTCCCTTTAACCACAAAGACTGTAAAGAGTTAAATAATGTGGTTTGTATACTGCTTTCATCAAATATTGCAAAGGCAAGTGATTAAAATAAACTTTATTCTGACGAAAATATTTGGTTAAGTTCACTGAAGGTAAAGTTATCAGTTCACACTAATAGTGCATGTTGCCGTGAGGTTATTTATACACATCGTAAATAATTTGACATAATATTCTGTTTACTTTAAGTTTATATTTACAGTTAAGAAGGCCACCTAATACATTTTACAGGACGGCCAATTAGGTACTTATACAATAACCACACAGTAAACCAGAAACACCATTGATCTCGCATAGTTTCAAAAATAGCCCAAAATGAAATACACTCAGGTTGGTGGTAGCATAATAATGTCATATTATGTATCTGTTAAAATCTTCACTTTTGACTTGACAGTCTTCAGATAGTGATGGAGCTGACATAAAAGCTTTCAAGATTGATATCTATTAAAGTGAATGTATAAAAAATAATTCCTAAATGCTCCACACGCCACTCCACTTTAAAGGCATTCTTAGTTTTCATTCAATTAAGGAAAGGTTTTCCTTCCGTTACATGACAACATCTTCTATTATTATTATTTAGCTATGGCTAATGTTGTACTTAAGTGCATTTGTTTTAAACATATATGAACTGACCACTTTAGGCAAGTCCATCATTGTGCAGGCTCTAATCTCTTCGCAGGTGATGATGCTTTCTTCAGTTGAAAGCCTGGACAGAAAGGTGACCGTGGTTAACTTCAGAACATTCAGATGACATTTAAGACATTTACAGAGATACAATATAGCTCAAAAAGCACCAACCTGAATCAGTGAGAGTTAACTGATTTAACTCTTCCTCAAGCTGCTCAGTGGTAAAACTCAAGTGGTTGTGAGGAACAGCGGGGAGAGAGCTGAGCAGGTCGTTACTTGGGAGGCCCAGCTCCTCAGAGGGACGCAGACCATTAGTTGGAACTTCAGGTAACGTGGAGATGGAATTGGGCTTCGACTCATCCAGCAATGATTTCAGTTCTTCCTCCAACTCGTCTATGTCTACATCTAAGACAAACATGACAAACTCTGCTCTCAATGCTTGGATATATAGAAGACACTGCATAAAACATCTGGCAGTAACAGAATGGCATACCTGTGCTGGTCACACCGCTGGATATAGTTTGATTCACATCATCTTGGATGTCACATAACTGGTGAAATGACAGAAACATTAAAGTAGTTGAGTGAACGATTCAATTAAAATAACAAAATAAACATTTTCCAACAGGTACCTCCTGGATTTGATCAACAAGATTTTCAGCCCGTTCCACCGTCACATCCTTAAGTGAGAGTCTGAGGGCAGACACTCCAGCCTGATACGCCTGCATAACCTACAGACATGTTCGGCACACACTTAGTTACAGACAACTTTCACAGGATGAATGTTGACCAAAGGATGTTTACTACCATCTTATCAGTCTGGGACTGGGCTATTCTGTCCAGAATTCCTCTGATAGTCTCCAGTTTGGCAAATAAGTTGTCTGCTCTCTTCTCTACCCTCTTGCGGCCTCTCAGACACCTCAGAGCCTGTGTTATAAACAAAGAACCAACTGAACTGCCTGCTATGAGATACAAAGTGAATATTTTTTTTTCTTCCTTTTATTTGGTTATTAGTATAAACCTGTGATTTCTTCCCTTCCGACAGCAGAAGCTTTGCCTCCTCTCTGCACCTGCACAAAGATAATGTAAAGCAATTAGACTCTTACTTACTGTCTGAACAGTTTTATATATAGCAGCTCAAACCATCCTGCCCCAGCTATAACTCAAGTGTCCTGAAACATATGACCATGGTTATAAACCCCTACCTTTCAATGAATTGATCAATACTAAACATTCCATTTAAAGGTCATGTCTGAGTTGACGTACTTATCGGCGTCCATGCCCAGTTTCTCCACCCGCTCTCCCAGCAGCTTCTCACTGCGCTGCAGCTGGTAGATGCCTATATCCACATCACTGACTGGAGACACACGGTCCTGGCCCAGCAAACAAAACTTAACAATCTGTAGAGGATAGAGAGTAAGACAACTAGTCAAAGACACCTCCATACACTATGAATGAACATTCTGCGGACGGGTAGGTTACACCTTCTCGCCTTCGTGCAGTGAAACCATCACTTGTTTTTCCCTCTGCAGCTGCAGGAGAGCTATGCACAGGGTGCTCTCGTCAGCACAGACATCAGAGGAGAGAGCACAGAGCTCAGGAAATGATAAGACGGAGCGGCTTGAAAATGCACTGCTCCTGTAGGCCCTGAGTAGTTCTGTGGCTTTCTCCTGAAAAAACATAAGATAATTTGAATATAGCGCCACACATCGACTTTTTGCAATATCGTTTTTCTGTGCTTGTTTGCATGCACATAGAATTTAACTTAAATTCTAAGTCCTGCAACCACTATGAATAGGGTGCTCTTGTCAGCACAGATATGAGCGATAGCACAGAGCTTGGGAAATGACCTGAGATCTGAGTGGCTTACAAATGTACTGCTCCTGTAGGCCCTGAGTAGTTGTTTCTTTTACCTGAAAACTTTGAATATAGCAGCTGCCAAATTAATGATCTCAATTGAAAGACGGAGATATGGTGCAAGAGAAACCATTTGGCAGTTTTACCATATCCAGAGTACATGCAGTCGGCATATATAATTTTTCAGTTTTAGTTTTGATACACATGGAATTGAAGTTAGTTCAATATTGACTACTGCAATCTGTATACAAATACACAAATATAAAGGGATCGCAGGAAAATGCAATGGATACTAACTTAATGCAATACCTGAAAGCATAACTATGAATGCAAAACTTGGTTCAACTATCACAACATTAACATATTGTGGCACATCTGTGTCTCACATATATGTGACACTGGGTTTGACAAACCTTGGCCAGCTCAATGACAACAAAGGACTCCTCCGGGGACACGCGGCTGCTTCCCAGCAGTGTGGACAGGGTCCACTTCAGGGGCTTGACCAGGAGCAGGCCGACCCCCCAGGATAACCAGCCACTGTCAACGTTAGCAGCAAACTCCGACTCCCTCTGGATCTTCCCACACCTGACAAGAGGACAACACGCAGAAAGACAGTGATAGCGCGCACGCACACACACGCGCGCACATAATGTGTGGGGACGGGGACAGACACGTTTACCTGCACATGAACTGGAGGACGGTCGCCAAGCCCAGAGGGGACCTCTCCTTCCTCCTGAAAGTATTGCTGAGCTCCTGCAGACTCACAAGCACTGTGCCCCGGTCCCTGCAGACCTGCAGCACCACAGACGTCCAGTAGTCCATCTTACTGTCCCAGTCCTTCGTGTTGACTTCTCGGTTCTCCTTGAAGTCGGAGAACATGAAGTTCATCCGCTCGTCGTCGTCCCAGTCCGGCGGCAGCCTCATCCCCCTGTACTCAGACATCCGCAGCACCCGAAGATGAAAGTTTACACAATTCCGTGTGTCGCTTGGATTAAAGCCAGCAGGGAGGACTGAGAGGCTAACGTTGGATAATTTAAGCAGAATGTAAACACACAGTGTTAGCTAACAGCACCCGCTGCCCTCAATTTCTACCACAAACATCGCAACTTAGCTTTCATCAACATGTAAACTCAGACACCGTCTGATGAGGCAGAATTGACATGTCACTGTAAACACACTCCCATCACCATGATGTAATGAAATAGAGCTAAAACGAGCTAACAACGACAGCACACGATGGTGCGTGTTTTAATATTCAGAACATCGCGGGAAAGCGGTGTCATCTGTTGGTCACCGCACATGCGTTAATTCCACCCACTCAGAGACAAAGAAAAAGAAAGCAAGCGTACTCATAATTCTGCATAGCATGTGAGATCAGAATGCGCATCTGCGTGATGTCATATTCTCGCGATATTTAAAAAAAACGTTTTTTGCCCATTTTCGTTCTTTTAATTTTTTTCTCCTCATGTTGTGTCTCTCAAACAACATCTAGACATCCTCACAGATTTGTAAATTTGACAATGCTGAAATACAATATATCTTCTGTACTGCATTGCAAAGGAAACTTCTCTACTAGCCAGATAGGACAGGATTTAATAATACACCTATCTTACCTACCGTTAGGTGTACAAATACAAGTGTTTAATAAAGCGTGTAACTGTACATTTAAAAAAAGCATGGCTCTTGAGATTTTTGTAACTTTAATATACATTCTCTGATTTTGTTTTACCTTTCCACAAATCCCCAACTTTTGTACAATTCCAATCAAGTTTCCCCCCAAAAAATACAACAAAATGTCACTGTCAAGTTAAAAGGACATTTTGGGATTTGGGCAGCATAACAAAATCATTCAATATATTATTGGGCCCCTTGTAAAGTTTGACCATGCCTGACCTGTTATTGTTGCAGAACAAATATTAATTCCAAAGCAGATATATTATATGTGTATAGAAATAAACAGTGCAGATTTAAAGTATTGCAATTGTATGTAGACTATTGCTTGTTTTACATAGTAATATCGTTTGTAGTGCATCATGCAAAATGCTTACAACTTCTTAATAGTTTTACAATTCGTTATAGGTTTCAGTCTCATTCATTGAACAACTCCAAAGATGCACATGCACACCATGTTCATACCATGTAAAGTACAATAAACTAAAATATACTTTCAAAACGAATTAACCTAGACATGTGGTTGGCAGAAGAGAAGCAGTGACACAATGTGTTGGCAAGTTAGTTATTCTTACGAACACATCATCTTATTCAGATTTTAAGGGATAGTGCATAAGGAGAGACTAATCATTTAATTAGTATCCTAATTTAAAAGCAACAAGTCTAACAGCAAATCTCCAGTAACATGGCTTTAACATTTTTGCAGACTTACATTTATTTGGCACATGATATGCTCAGCTCTCTGACTGTCACATGTTTACTTGGCACTGAGATCCACCAACAGGTGCTGGTAGGCTTGGGTGTTGCCTTTGAAGCTGGCAGTCAGCAAAATGTCCTTGTGGTCGATGGACACCAAGCTGAAGGAGCGCGGGGCCCTCATGTTGAGCTCCTGGAAGGGCTGAAAGCGCTGAGTGAGGTCATCCCACAGGTAGACTCTGGAGAAGGAGAAATCACTTCCGAGAATGAGATACTGGCGGAGGCCCACAGTGAAAGGATACACTGCCATGGACCCCCGAGACGGAAGATTTTGGATCTCTATGAAACGCTGCCCTTCCCATCGGAGGATCTTGGAGTCGCCGATGAAGCGCGTGAGGCAAAGGTAGAGAACTTTCCTCACCCAAAAGTGCTTAACCATCTGTACGTCGGCCAGCTCCGTGATTAAGGAGAAGAAAGTAAATTGCCTCTGGCTTCTGCTCCACTGGTATACAACAGGTGGTTGAGAGGCACTGGAGAGGATGAGGTGAGGCTTTCCCACCACATCGAGGAACTCCACGTGAGTGTCCCGATGCCAGGGATGGAGGGACTGGTGGGAGTAGAAGCCATTGCTGTTCCAGCGATAAATGCTGGTGGAGCCTGCCTTGGAGCTGTCGGCAACTACAAAGTACCACTCTCCATCCAGCTGAAAGGTCTCAACAAAGTTCGGCTTCCTCACACGAGTGGTGTCTATGTCCTGTATTTTTATGAAGCGCTGCGGGCCCTCCTCCCACCTGTAATAATATAAAGGTTGTCAAGGTACTATTCTTGAAGATCCACCGAATTAAATTAAAATTAAGCATTTCAAAAAATATATATATTTGCATCCTTGAAATAGGTATAATATTATGTCATTTAAAATGGAAAATATAATTTTGTATATTTCAGTTTTTGCAGAAATTGAACAAAAAACATATAACTATTGAGCTTAAAAAGTGTTAGACCTGTAAGATTAAGTCTTACTTGTAAATATGAGATCCACCAAAAAGTTGGGCCACAACCATGTGAAGTGTGTTGTTTATCACCACTGGTTTGCAGTAGACTGCAGACCGAGCTATAGGACAGACACAGAGACACAAAAAAATGTTGATTTTTTTTTACATCTAAATGTAAATGTTTTGTGCTTTCATGGCAACTTACAGGTAATGTTGTGAAATCTCCTGAAGACCAACTCGACATGATCCCATACATACACGGCACAATATCCAGAATCAGGCTGAGCAAAGGCCACAAACTGATCTCCACTGAACTCATAGGACTCCACTGACACAGAGTGGAAAGGGAAGGTTTCATATACGACAAAATCTATAGCAGGGTTTAAAAACAAACAGTGACTTGGTGAACTTAGAATCCAAGACATAATGCCATGACATCACAATGTGCAAAATGTTTCGATGAGACAAAGTAAAACCTGCGCTGATGCAGCTGAAGTCTCGTGGTACGAGATCGTGTATTCTGCGTCCCTGGAATTCAAAAGGGCTGGCGCAGTATATGGCAGGAACAGAAGTGTTGGTCTTTTCCATCCAGTCCACCAGCCACTTGATTTTACAGTCACAGCGGAAAGAGTTCCCCCGTAGGTCTCTGAGTGATATATAAGAAAAAAGAGACTCTGCTTCAAACATGCAGGGAAGACACAACATAAGTGCACCGTTTGGATTATAAATAAACCACAAACTCAGTGTGTTAATCAACTAAACCCTCGTGGAACCCCAGCAACCAGTGTTTGGCAGGGGCAGATTGTAGTGTCAAAGCTCTCAGGTGGTCAGGCCTCTGTTTTAAATTTCAGCGTGGTCACACTTACACATCTGTGAGGATGTCTAGATGTATGAAGAGATCTCTCGGCAGCTGTTGCAGGTTGTTGTTTGAGAGAGACCTGGAAAAAAAGGAAACAGTAACCGTCATGTTTGACTAGTCTATAACAGTTATCCACCGTCCAAGGAAAATGGAAAATACTCACAGGTGAGTCAGAGATTTGAGTCCTCTGAAGGTGTACCTAGAGAGAGCCTGGATGTCATTATTCTCAATGAACCTGGGGAGAGAAGAAAGAGCTCATATATCACACAGCAATGGCAACCAGCATGGAGACTTGGTTATTATTTAATGTTATTTAATGCCTCTGTGGGCCCATCTATCTTCAGGAATAGATTTGTTTACAACAAATAAGGAAGTGGCAATACAGATAATATTTTACATTTGTCATCTGTATATGAATCGATAATTACAAATAAAATGTGTGTATTGTCAGAAAAAAAAGATAGATTCTAAGAGTTAATTTCTATTCATCTGATCAAAAAATATGGCTCTGAATGCAGCACGATTTTGTTCCTGTCCTGTCTTTGTATTGTCTCTTGATTATTGAGGATATGCAGCATGTGCAGTTTTTCTGGAGGTGGCTGGATATGAAAATATTCCTTCATCAGCATTCACAGCGTGAAGCGCCGGTAATGGCATCGATGCAGAGGGGCCTAATGGCTGGGCTTCACCCAATAACACACATTGAACGGCCTGAACAATGGCCATCACATAGAGCTCCAAGCCGTCCGCCTTGTAATGCTCACCAATTCACAGAATGGAATAGGCAGCGTCATCACACTACAAATGCAGTGCACTTCATATCATAGGATGATTTATCTTCAATTAAACTTTGGGCATGCTTTACCATACTGCAGAGTCCAATCTTGAAATCTTACCAACCAGGTTCATTTTGTTGACTTAATGCAGAAATGAGCCTGCCAAGACTTACTTCAACACATCGTCCACAAAAGCAAACTATGCATAGAATAAAAACAAAATAATACAATAGGATATGGATGGAAATAGCTCAAAACAAGTCTAACAAGTCCATAAGATGTATGATAGATGAATGCAGCTTTCAATTGGCAAAGAAGGATGTATTGGTTCTATTTTAAAATTCCCTTCTTATACTTTATAGTATTCTTCAATATTACATAATTAGCAACAACAGGGATTCTGGATACTTAGTTTCTTTGTAAATGCCCACTGTACATATTGGTTGTGGTACACCACAACACAATACATTATTGTCAAAAATCGTAGTATTATGTGGCATTAAAGCTAGAAACTCACAGGTACTGCAGGTGAGACAGACCAGCGAAGGCATCATCAGCCACTGTGGTGAATGTGTTGGAGTTCAATAGCCTGTAAAAAAAGAATGTGACAACGATCAAATCACACAGGTGATGTTCTGAGTGACTAATTTAGATAGGCTTTATAAACCGCCAATAACCTGCAAATCGTACGAATCCTACAAATCCTACAGTATATAAAGTGTGAGACTGTAGCTCGGAACACTAACATGCATGAACACACTCTCGTGATTGCATCCTAGGGGATAAACAGCCCTTTGTCCTTGCAGAGCGACAACTGAAGGGAGTCAGTCATTGGCAAGGACACTGATACAGAGCCACTTTACACTTATTACTGCTATGTCACCACTGTCTTCAATAACCATTCATTTCTAGCAGCTCAAGTCCTTCCATTGTCTCTGCAACACAAAAGACGTCTGAGCGTTCTATGTCATCAGCCACATATAAACACACCTGGGATTTAAAAAGGATTTTACACAGGGGCATCATAACTGGTGGTGAGAAAGCTAGAAAGTTTTTGTTTCAAACTTTTACAGCATTACTCTGTTGGACGGGTCAGAGCACTCACAGGAACTGCAGTAGGTGGAGGTGTGAGAAGGCTCCCTCTGGGATTGTAGTGAAGGCCACATTCACCATGGTCCTGTTAAGACAAGCAACATCATTTTTTAAGATGCCGCACAGATTAAACAGGCTTTAATAAATCTTAGGAGTATGATGTCATGTGTTTCGTGGTGAAAAATATAGTTTTTTTCCCCCCCATCTTCTAGAGCCCTTCATTTCTCAGAGCATATCTATCCTCACGTTTTAAATATCAAAGAGGGCTGAGTCGTTTAGAAACTAGGACACATCATTTCCCTCTGCACTTCTTTACTTCTTCTTTTTTGGAGAATGAGGACAACTTCGCCAGCGTGTGCTCCTGTGCTCCCCTGAGTGTTTGAACCCAGCATTCAATCCATAATCAATGTGAGCCGATATGAGATGCAAGGGAATGTCTTGACATAACCTGACCAGCCATCGAGTGTTAAGCTTTCCATTTCATTATAAGTACTCATATTATTGAGCGTATCCCCGTACTCGCCCCAAGATTAAATCTCTCAGTGGAAAGCAGGTCTCCAGCAGAGAAATACAGAATCTATTGTTAGTATTCATCCCTGGAGCCCATAAGGAGTGAACTGCTGTGCTCCATCAACCAGGTTCAGCATACAGCAGAGGGACATTTTAGTTTGAATGAATTTGGCCAGTCTGCAACTCTCTGCCAGTGCAAAAACATCAAATCAAAAAAACATCCTGTATTCGATTTTTCTGTAAGACAACTAGTGATTTTATGCAACATTGCATAATGGAGGATGACACCAGTGATGAAGCCATTTGTACCTTCCTGCATATTGCTGGGACAGGTTGTGAAAATGTGCTTTCGGTGTGTGAAAGGCACACGAGTGAACGTTTGACTCACAGAGAGATGATTCCAGGGGGGAAGCTCTTGGGGATAGCCTTGGTGTCCACACAGAAGGCACTGTCTTTGGTGCAGGAGCAGGTCGCAGGACATCGGGGTATCTTTGGAGCTCTCCTGGCGTCCGAATCCCTGGGTAGGCAGAGGAACAGGCACAGCAGGGACAAGCAGATCCATCGAGGTCGGAGCTCCGACATCCTCAGGTAAAAAGAAAGGGTGCAGTGTGGGGGAGCTTCTTCAAGTTTCTCCTCGGTGGCAAGTGGCTTGTTGAGAGGTGACGACGGTCAGCCTGCTGCCCACAACCCCAGCACTTCTGATGATGCTGAGAAAGAGAGAGAGGGGGGGGGGGGGGTGGGGGGGGGGGGGGGGGTTATGGGGTAGTCCTGTGTATCCTCGGTGGGTGTGGGTGCTCTGCAGCTTCCCTGGTTGTGTGCAGTCTCTCTCTCTCTCTCTCTCTCTGTTAGGAGCTGCTACCAGTGGGCCTGCTGCAGGAGGCAGCATCGCTGACATGAATTATTTACTGTTGCAAAGGCAGAAAGACTTAGAACAACTGCAGCATGGAGAGGAGAGGTGTGGAAGATGAAAGTGCCAGCAGTCTGCATGTTCTGCTCCTATCAAGTGTCACACTGCTGCTGCCACTGGAGCAGAAAAGAAAGACGCAGGGAAACGTGTGTTAATGTATTCATGTGTCAGTGTCAGTGTGTGTAGGAGGCTTTTTATGGTCTGGCTTTTTCTATCAACCAGTACTCACATTTTTTGAGTGCATGCAGACATGGAGTGCTCTATCAGAAAAGGGAACACAAACTCTACAAGTTTAAAACATTTGTATTCATAAAAATCACAACATATGGTTTGAGAACTACAAATATTTCATTAAAAATTCATCTACCAATTGTTTTCTCAATCAATGCTTAATAATATTAATTATAATATAAACGGACTCATCCTCTCATGTGAAAAGAAATGTATCTGGTTTGTGCTTTGACTTTGAGTCGAACCACCAACAGTGAACTTTAAGGTACTTAAAGTCGTGTCAGGACACGTCTGTGGCGGAGGCAACGAATAAAGTTTGGACCTAACAAACATGGTGTGTCTGTTACTCGGCAACAACATGATCACAGATGTCAGTACTAATGTGGGACAGGAGAGGGCGCTGCGGGCCATGGCATGAACGGAGCTGAGGGCAGGTGACTGTGTGCAGTGAGGGGCTGGGTGTCAGTGCCAGGCATCGCCAGGCGTCCCGCACAACGCCTCTGTTGTCACACTCAGAGAGAGTGCCTGCAACAAGTAGAGTCTATCCAGGCCTCGGCACAACACGAGCACACAAGCAACGGAGGTGCAGCTCCTCCAAAGCAGCTCTGTGTAGCATAAAAGCATAATGCATCAATGCACACAATGAACCTATCAATTAAAGGCTTTCTTTCTTTGAAATCTGTTTGCCGTTGTCTTTGCCTGGAGTCAGTTTGATGTTAATCCCAAGACTCCCGTAGTTTTGAAGAGGAATGCGTCAAAGCCTGAAAACTGCGTAGGCTCCTGAGTGAATTCAAATAGTGAATCATCATGGGTGGTGTCTCCTTGTGCCTTATTCAGTTGAGGATTGTCATTTCCTGTACAGCAGCTATTTTTATGGTTTAGCTTCTATAAAGCGCTGCTGTAGTGTGTATTGCGTAAGCCTCAGTCTTTCTGTTCTAACCGTATTTGTGGTTTTGTGTCAGTCGTCCTCAGTGAGGAGCAGTTAATGCCAGGGCTTATTTTTCGCAGAGCTCCACCTAATGCAAACCTCTGGTGGGAAACAGCGTAATTACATGGCATAGAGAAAGGAGAGCAGCAGCTGGAGACCCAGTAATGCCTTGCGGTGAGGCAGAGGACTCTGAAATGCTACCAAGATTAATCCACTCCATACTCTCTGTCCAACTATGCCTACTAAATCACATACTGTTCCCGAATTTTTTTTACCCCTTTGCTCATTGAATGACTGCAAAGTTTCTAGGTTAAAAAGTACGTTAGGATCAAACAGGTTTTACCATCACCACCACCAAATCACGCCAGGAGGAAGCTACAGTTTGTTTAACCTGTGGAAGGAAAATGGCAGGCTGGAGCTTGTTTGCTAATTGTGTGGCAGACTTGCATCTGGCTTGAGTGCAAGATGATTATAAACAGCTTTGTCTTAGATACATAAATCACTTCTTTCTCTCATTTTTTCTCTTTCTATGATTGCTTCATAGAATGTTATCACATTAAAATGTTATGAATTACAGACATATTTTGATTTAAGTACAAAATTGTTTGACAGGCATTCTAAAGAAGTAAATGTTGCAAGAACCTATGTGCTCAGTGTGTAAGTAAGTCACTTTGTGAGCGAGTCAGCAATGGTCAGTGGCCTTTCAAGGTTGCGATCTGCAGCAGGAGACATGTTTCTCAGTCAGGTACTGTATAGCATTCGCAGCTGTGCCTCTTGAGCCTCCTTGTTTCATATTAACGTTTCAAGTAATAAAGGAAAGTTCAGCCAAGTCACAACTCACTCTGAGAGCTCAACATTACAAGCAGCTACTTGGCCAAAAAAGTCCTCGAACATCACAAAGTGTTCCTGTCTCCTGTGCCAGACACTCACTGTCTCATTAAATCCTCGGCTGTCTGGCACGTATGTATTCTAGAATCCGAGTGCCTCACAATTCGCCAGCCCTGCCTGGACGCTGTTTGGACAGCTTTTAACTCCACGTCACTGCCGCCCTTAACATGGGCTTTGTCCGATTCAGTTTCAAACCCACATCCCATTCTGATTACGGGCCAAGGAGCCTGAAAAGACCTCTCTGTCTGAGATTTTCCATTTTCTGTTTAGTTTTCACGGTTTGGCCTCCTGGCTGCACAGGAAGCAGGAAAAAACAAAGTAGAAAGAAAGGCAAAATGTGTTTCTCTTCGCTTCTTTTCAGGGAAAGTCCCGGTGGCTCCAGGCAACGTGCCTCATACAGGACTCACAAAGGTGTTGAAACTTCAGTCAGACATGTACGCACACGTTGAGGCTTTTCTATATTCCAGATACTGTACTGTTGGAGCTATAGAGGCATAATGTCTGCGCTCACGGGCGAGCAAATCATCAAAACATCTACTTATTCCTCATGGGCCTCCGTGAGGCCACTTGCTGATCGATGTCAGCAATTGAGTTGGCCGAGTGTGAGGACGAGTTGACGTCAGATGTCCTCCCTGGTGAGTCAGGAGCAAATAATGCGACTTCACACGTGCAAGCAAGCAAATTCAATAAGGTAAGTGTTTGTCACAACAAGCCTCGTCTTTGTGCAGGTCTGTCACGCCTGACGAGTCTTGTCTTTAATAAGCAATTTGAGAAGCTGCAAACATTCCAATAAAATTCCCCATTACATCATATGAGGCGATAAATGTTAATGCCTCTGACAAGTCAAGAGGCAGAGGCGGGCTGCAGGATACCTTCAGGACTCTATGCCTGGCTGTGCCAAGAAAACAACCCTCACAAATTGTTCTTATTCCCCACATCGCTCTCTGAAGTCACCAGAAGGTATGTCAGCCAATCTCATCCCATGCTCAATTCAATTATAGAGAGTACAAAGACATAAGGCTCCTGGGCGAGTGATATGATTAGAGTCCTGTGTTCGGCGACGTTGCAGCTTTGATTCATGCCCTCTCTTCTCTGGTCACGCAGCAACGGGCCTTGCGGCTGTAACGCTCAGGTGGGCTGCACTGTCCCTGAGGCGCTTCAAGAGTCCTTCTCTCTCACCATCAACAGGTCACACCGTCATTATTACTTTGCACTGGGAGAGACCGCAAGACAACACCCAAACCCATCATTTTTTCTCCAAGACAGGAATCTCCTGTTGGTCAGCATCCTGACATTTTGAGACTCAGGGGAGAAGGAGAATTCTCCAAAACCTGAAGGCACTGCTCCTATCTTAGTTTTCAATCGAGACAATGCAGAGGAGCAACTGTATCCCAGCCCTCCATCTAGCCTTGAGCCTGAAGCTGAGCGGCCATAAAGGACAGGTGATACGCCTCTTGGGACGTGGATGTGTCAAAAGGAATGCGTGTGCAGGTATCCAGCTGCCTGTGGGGACTGCGGAGAAAGGCCCGGCACACCAGTCGATCCTGTTTGATAAAGGCCCTGACAGACCCCGATTATGTGTCTCAGCCTGGAGGAGGTGTCTGTGTCTCATTCCTCCGCTGAAGAAAGTCGATCTGGTGGGAAAGAGGCGGGGCTGTGCCTGTAGGCGTCAGGTTTTGTGTGGACGCCAAACGCACACCTCGTCGGTGCAGGCAACCCCCCCTCCCCGCCAGCCCACTGCTCGCTCGACACCAAACAAACACCCTCACCCATCTCATCTGCCTGACCACACCCAGGCCTCCAGACACCATAAATACCATCTCCACGTATCACACCAAATCTATACTTTGCATTAAAGAGCACAGAAACTTTTGCCTCATGTTTTCGTAATAGTTTTGTCTTTTTAAAATGTGCAGCACACATTTGTCTCTTTTTCAGATTGTCTGATGTGGACAAATTAAGTAGAGGGCCAGTGACTCCAAGACAACAGTGAGACGTGCAGTGATTGACAGGTCATGGCCCAAGCTCACCCCTTCAGTCATGTCTGTACCACCGAGCAGGCCGGGGCACCGGGGGAACCTGTCATGCAGACAGCTGTCCCACAAACAGGGGTCTGGGCCCTCTGCGGAGACAGATACATCAGATGCCGCCGTCTGTCATTTCTCCATCAGGAGGACCGCAGCGGCTTCAGTACCAAGACGTCAACATCCTCTGACAAAATATTTACATCACATCTCTGGTATGGAAAATGTTGTTCTGCTGCTAAATGGGTCCTGTTGAGTGAGCTGCACCCAAAACCACAGAGGCCACATTTAGACACAAAACAGCCGCTCAGCATCTCAACTATTGTTGTTGACGAGGGTGGCGAGTCACACCGAGCCAACAAAAGAAAATAAAAATTCCTCCTATTTTGAAATCTGCAATCTCCGGTGCGGTAAACCTGTCTGCCTGGGGCTATTGTCCGATGTAGTGCATACAGTAGGGAGGGATGCCAGGATAGGAGACATTCACCTCAGGTCTCCTTCAACTCGCACATGGACGTTGGCCAGAGTAATATTCACGAGTACCAGTGTATTGTACCGCTGTAACCCTTTGCTTCCTGTCCCTTCATATGCATCGACAGCCTCCCTTCCACCAAACTCTCCTCCCTCTTTTCCATAAATAATCAGTCATTTGTGAGGAGACAGAGGTGCACACAAACACCCGCACGCACACACACACCATCAAATGGGCCACCACCTGCAGTCGCCCTTCCCTGTATCCCCCACCCTGACAGCGTGATGCTGAGAAATGAGCTTTGATTGACGACGTGTCTCCTCCACAGGGTGCCGGAGAGTTGAAGGGCAGGTCATCTGTCACTGCTGACGGGAAACACACTGGGTGGAGATTAATGGAGTGGCTCAGGCTTTTTTTTTTTTTTTTTCAAGGATCTGGAGATAATAATCCTCGACTGGAATGAATCAAAACCATGTCTGGTAAACAAGAACACAAAAAGCATTCATCTAACAGGCCACCAAGGAAAGATGTATGGGTCTCATCTTGCTCATATTGCAGACTTTCAGAAAACGTAAACAGTTTGCAAAAGATATGTTGTTTTGTTTTTTTTCATTTTATTTTTCCTTTGTAATATTTTTATCTCTCTCACCTTCTCTTTCAGGGTTCTTCACAGTCATTTAGCTTGTCAGACAATGTTGCTCCAATCCATTCTGTTGAGAAAAAAACAATACTAATAATATCAGTGTTTGTCACTTATATTTCTTTGCCTGTAAAATAAATGTTGTGGCACATCTCTATGTCCATGACCACACCCTAAGCTTTAAGAAACAGCTTATCTCATTGAATAATATTTCTTGGTATTTTAGACAACTGCTTCCTTACAAATTTTACATTTTGCGTGGATGAACAGCTGGTATCTCTTGAAATGTACCTAAATATATTCACCAGCAACATTTCAGAACACTTTTTTTGTTTGTCATTGTTTTCAGCTGTTATGCATCCTTCACTTGAGTACAATGGAGAGATTTAAAATGTATTTAAAATAGGCAGCTGTTTTTACAGGACCACTGTTGTGGTAGGAGAAGTGTCCCTGGGGTTTTGACACACTAGTTACAGCAGGGTAATGCCCAGACTACTGAAATTCCAGAAATCCCAAATCAATTTTACATTTCCCCAATCAGTCATCATATAGTAATTTCCCTGCGAAGACAGAAACAGGACACAGTGGCCCTTGCTTCTTTCATCTCTGTGGCTGGAAACCACTAATAAGGTATTGTCACACTCCCCAATCAAAACTGCTACAACACGACGTATTCCCATTGGAGCAAAATACACGGACATGAATCACAGCTATCACTGGCGGACTGTTGCTGTATTCCACAGCCAGTGAACTTTGCTCCACCAAGTTCTTCCTGTGCCATCTGTCAGAAGCGATAATACCCTTCACCAAACAGGCACCTCTGCTCCTTGCTCTGCACCATTAGCAGGTTATAAAGCATGGCCTTGCTGCTGTCCTGAATAGAGCTCTTCATCATCACCTAAACCACGGCGCACACATTATACTTTTTATTACTCCCCGTTTCCAGGAGTGGATGATATTTCTCCAAAAACAACAAGGTCAAATATTTGTTTGAATACTGACGGTGTCAGTGACTGACGGTGACCTGGAAGAGACGCATCTCAGTTTGACACAATCTCATCTCTGTGAAGGTCACGACGCGCTGTGTCGGTGTACTTACAAACATACAAATCCCAGCAGCACGATTTGTGGGAGTTGGGAGTTACTCACTTTATAAGCATCTCTCCCTCTCTTATCCCGAGCTGTGAGAGCCGGCTTTTAAAAAGGATCCAGTCACGCTGTGCAGCTGATTTGAGCCTGTTGCGTGGAGACTGCAGTCCAGGTGATGCATCAGCCAGTGGCAGGAAGCCAGCGCTACACACGGACATCAAGGTTGATGTGGCTGATGGATGGAAGTGTAGCACCAGCACTTGCCAGGCCATTCACACGGCCATAAATTACATGTTTACTGCCGGCTGTGGCTCTGTGCGCTGGCCAACATTTCTTCTGATGTCAGCAGCACATTATCATATCTAATCAGCCCCCAGCAACCCGTGTTAAATGGGTGGAAGATTGAAGTGGCCGTGCCTGTAAACATGATTTACATCACAAACATGAAAACACTGATATTTATAGACCCATTTATGGAGTTGAGTTCAAACTGAAAGCATTGGTGGTTTGCTTTTTCGATAGCATTTTATTTAATGTAATCCTTTTTACGATGACATACGTGTTCTGCAACTCTTCATCAGAAGTTATATGGCGGCAAATGTAACTCCTGTTAAAGCATGTACAGTAGAAGATAAGTTTATCACATGGAAGGCTTGCACTGTGGAAGTGCATGGTGTTGACTGAAAAAAATGACTTTGGGGCTTTTAAAACCAAGCATGACCAACCAGCAGTATTTACAGTTGTGACCATCTTTAAAGTAACTGAACAATCTTGATTTAGACAAGATTGAAAAAAATCTCCACACACACCAGACACTCGTTCTCAAGCACAAGCACAAATTTCAATAAATCCATCTCTTTTCTTGGGGAGACCCCCCAAACAATGAGTTACACTGTGTTAAAGACTGTGTCATGAAAAGCATGAATAGTTAAAAAAATAGAAAAACAAATACATATTATTTCTTTTCCCCAATGATGACTGGCCACATAATCCTCAGCAATTATGAAAATATTCTTATGTAACAACTGCCCCTACCGATGACTACAATCAAAAAATAGATCAAAACAAAAGCGTCCTTGTACAAAAGAAAATAAATCAATTGTGGTATTAAAAAAAAGAGTACAGTGTAAATATATATTCATATTTATAATTTCTAACTGTATTTACAAGAAGAGAGTGAATAGTGTGGAGAACCACAGTGCTCCATGTCCCTCGGTATGGTTTGCTCTGGGTTTGGTTTGAGAAGCAGAATGCTGTCCTTCACTACCGATGAAAGACCAGAGAGGGGGGGGGGAAAGGTTGAGATAATCACAGTTGGTTCTTTCCTTTCTACTGACCTGTGGAAAGGCCAGAATGGGAGTCTCTTCCTTTTTCCGACACTGTAACAAACTGCCACTCCCGTTAATACAAAGTGCCCAATAAACATCGTTACCACCACGAACTGGGAAAACTGCTGCACTCTTCAGTCCATGTGATCCAACAAGTTCTGGAAGGTGACTCCAAGCTCCTTTCTCATTGAGCACCAATGTTTTTTTTAGCTTCATCTCTGGGATTATGGGAAAAGGTTCGACCCCATGAGGCAGGGAGCAGAGGAAATGTCAATATATGTCTGAATGGAGAGATGAGGTAATCAGCGTTTCTTAATGGCTGCCCCATTGGAGTGGGGAGGCAACTTTGGCAGGCACGGCTCCTCGGCTCCTGCATCGTGAGAGAAGACAGAGTCCTCGCCGGAGGAGCAGGTGGAGCTGCGGGTGTCGGGGTAGCTGGGGGAGTATTGGTCCAGAGGCACAGACAGCTCCAAATACTCCTTCAGGCACAAGTGGAGAAAAGAAGAGCATTTCAGTGCCATAATGGAACATATAATGGAAACATATCCGCATGCTGAAGAGAGAAGAACTGACCTGGTTGGATGTCATGGCCAGGCAGCGATCTAGATCCTCTACCAGCTGTTTGAATGTAGGTCTATGAGAGGGCACAGCATGCCAGCAGTCCCTCATCATCATATACCTGCAAAGATTCACAAAGATTGCAATTTAGACGATACTGTGTTTAATATCAACATTTAAAGAAAACGCACAAAAATTAAGCAAAATGTAAAAGGGAGAACAATTCTTGTGAGTAGTGGACAAAATAAAGCTGAACAATGTGTTCCTTTTGCAGCTCACTCAAGGCGAGAGCAATTCATTATATTGTCATCGCAATATAATGGAAGGTATCATCACTATGTTGCCAAGCGCCTGGACTTTTTCGGATATACAAGAACAAGGTTAATATCAATATTAATGCCATGGGGCACACAAGGGACACAGCAGTGACAGTTTTGAGCCTCAACTTAAAAGCTTTGCCAAAGCAAAATTGTCAATTAATTTACAGGTCAAAAAAGATTAAAAAAAAATAGCTTTGACTACTTTTAGTCTGGACTTGAATTGTCTTATTTTGCATTGACAAGGGAAAGTTTGACTAAAAACCTTTTCAAAACAGCTAAATCTATTATGGCCATGCTGTGTCATTAAAATATTCTTCCACTTATTTTGCTTAATAAGGAAATGCATGGGAAGGAGAGAACACAATGAATTAAGAGTCTACATCACACAAAACATGTTTGATTTTTGGTCCGTAATGTTGCCTTACAGTTCATGTGTACACGTTGTGGGCTTGTCCATACGGTGACCTTCCTTCAGTAGCTTGAACAGCTCCTCCACTGGGACGCCAGGATATGGAGAGCCTCCCAGGGTGAAAATCTCCCAAAGCAGCACCCCAAACGACCAGCTGCAGATAGAACCAGACAAAAATAAATATTTGCCTCATGCTCCATCAAAACTCAATTGTAAAGGTAATAAATGATACTCACACGTCACTTTGGTGTGTGTATATCCGGTCAAACAGGGCCTCGGGAGCCATCCACTTAACTGGTAAACGACCCTGTAAGAGAGATGTGTCGGTAATGGCTTTATACAGCAAGTTGTCACATTTGTAAATTAAATTAATTATAGGAACACTCACATTAGTGGTCTTCTTATAGTAATCAATATGGTGGATATCTCTTGCCAGGCCGAAGTCAGCAATTTTCATCACGTTGTCCTCCGTTACCAGGACATTGCGAGCAGCCAGATCTCTGTGGATGCACTGCACAAACACAGACAGACATTTAAAACAATTGCGCTGGGAAACAGTGGTCCTAATCTGTCAAGAATGGGTCCAAACTCCAAAACATGAGTCATAGAAAGAAAGAGAGGGTACCTTTTTAGAAGCCAAATACTCCATGCCTCGAGCCACTTGGTAAGCACAGGATACCAGGTCTTTGATGGACATGTTCTCGATTGGAACTTGGTCTGGGTTGTAGCAGTACTCCATGCCCGGGGGTCGGCGAGCTCTCAAGTACTCCCGCAAGTTTCCCTTGGATGCATACTCTACTATTACATACAGAGGCCCTAGAAACAAATAATATTGTTAATAAGAAATTCCTAACCATGAAATGTTGCCATGTGACATTCTACACCAAGACAGAAAAATAAATCACAGTAGCATTAGGAATCTCTAACCGTGGTACCAAAGATCAGAATGTTCATTTGTTCATTTGCCCAACTATCCACCGAAAAAAAAGTGTGCACTCAATAGCACTTCAAAAACTAAGAATGTCTACTCGTAGTGCACATGGGAAAGTCACAAGGTCATCAAAGAGTCTTGTTTTCACATAACGGGCACACATCCGTCTCCTGTCAAGCCAATAGATACATTCTGGGGTTAAAGCCAAGTAAAATGACACAACCTACACTCACTGGCAGAGTACATCTTCAAAAGATCAATTCAAACTTGTGGTACATTTATAACAGTTGGTCTAAAAGGATAAAAGGGCTAATTAACAGGGGTGACTGGAGAGAAATGGTGGCAGCCGTGGTTGATGCACTGAGCTTGAAAGCTGTTGTCAGGAATCCTTTATCCATGCTCTTTTTTTGGTATATCTTTTAAAGAAAGATTAATTGCGACGATGTTGCCTGTGAAGAAAAACTGTGTGCATTGGCCTGAGCAGGCCAGGGCGGGGTCTAAATCAGGCCCCCAGCTGCCTGGTCATACCATCCTGTGTGCAGGCTCCTAGCAGATTAATGATGTTCTTGTGCTTCCCAATGATCTTCATCATCTCCATCTCAGATATCAGGTCCGACAGGTCTTTCTCTGTGGCATCAGCTGGAGGAAGAAGGAAATAAATCATGTTGGGAGTAATTTCCTGATTTTTCTATTAGAGGAAAAAACGGTAAAAAAGGACTCACAACAATGTTGCAAAGTGTATAAACGATTGCAGCTCTTGCAGTTTGGTAGCCATTTGTCTCTACCTCCATCACCTACATGAGGTAATGCACTTAAACTACTCTGACTGCATCCTGACTCCTCTTTGCATTTTAATGAACACTTTTTACATGTGGTCAAGAGTTCTCATACATTTTTTTTGCTCTCTCATTTGCACGCTGGCTGCTAGCCAATGGCAGATGCCACTTAGTTTCTATTCATACCACTTTGGGTGTCAGAAAGTTTCAGGTCTCTGGAGACTCGACTTGAAATTTCTGTTAAATCTTAAAAACACACTGAGGAGATTTCTTTAAAACTTTCATAAAACTCTTAAAAAGAACAGCCAACTTACATTTCAACATTTTGACTGCAACCTTGGACACACGGTTAGGCTTCTCTTTGTCGAGTCCCAGCACCTCTGCCATCACCACCTGACCAAAGCAGCCTTCACCCAGCGGCTTCCCAAGAACAAGTCTGTGAGGGTCAGAAAACACACCAAGAGGCCATTTACAGTCAGTGGAGTTAACTTAGAAATGAGTTTAAAAAGGTCAACATGTTGTCGGCCATTCTGAACGTTGAGTGCAGCACATACCTGCCCCGGGAAAGCTCCCAGCGGGGATCTTGTGGCAGTTCGTACTCCGACACGCCTGAGAGCATTGGAGATCCACTGGAAGAGAGGCGGGAAGGGCGAACCAGCATCACTCCAGAGTGGATGGAGGAACTGGAGTCCACAGACACCTGAAGAAAAAAACATCAACATTACTCCCCTCATCGTGTTGCAGACACCAGTAGGGGTGAGACAATGTAGACAACAGTGACAGAAATATATTAAAACTGCATTTCTAAATAAGTCGGTGACAAACCAACCACACCAATCAGATGTGTCATGCCCACTGATTCAAATCATTCTTTGAATACTCGTTTACCTGCTTACTTACCTGCTGGACAAGAACTCAAAATCTTACAATGGACCTGAAAGCTCTAAGAATGCTTTTGGGTTTATGAGAGCATCGAGAAAAGCTGCTGCAAAATTGTGCATATTAGTCAAATAAATTGTTAAGCTTTGAATTCATAAAAATCAGAGCAAGTGTGAGAAAGAATTGAGGAAGAAGAAAGGGTATAAATATTCCAAACCCCCTATCTACTTTCTGTTACCTGTCTGCGCAGAGGGATGCTCTTGGCCAGCTTGTGGACGGCCAGCTGACTGTTGAAGTCACTCTTCTTGGAGGAGGTTCGAATCTTGACAATCACTGCGATGGCGATCATGATGGCGATGAAAAAGAAGCCCACACAATAGATGACCACCTCCAGGTAGGTGTGGTTGGCTGGAGGGTAGTGTGTGACAGCTAGGTGGGAGGAACGTAAGGTGAGAGGGGGCACGGGTGGGGTGAACTCTCGTAAATGAACCGTCTTTACATGTCCAAGCACAGCAAACACAACCATGCTTATAACTAGATATAAACACAGGTAATAACAACTGACACACGCGCGCACACACAAACACACACGCGCCATGGATAAAAAAACAGAGCCTTTGACACAGAAACATTTGGAATGCAGACTCCCTAAGGTTTTACTCTACATTCCATGTCAGAGTGAATCTTGCACAAATAACTAACCATGTTTGATTTAGGTAAACCAATGTTAAATAAAGACACTAATAGATATAATTTCATTATTTTCTGAATAATGGATATATTTAAGTTGAGTGTTACAGTGCACAAAGGATCTGACTTTTATACAGGCAATAAACACAGCACACATACTTTAGATAGAACAATAATTTCTAATTCATCAAATAAACTAAATGTTATGCCTATGTGTAGGTCTAATGCTGGCATTATGTGTAGGCTCTATGCAGTACTTTAAAGTGCCCATATTATATTTACCAGGTTTTTGTGTCATACATTTTTTTATGCATATAGAATATCTGTGAATGAATGTCAAGAATGTGTACATAATGAGACAAATAAAGAACATTTTTATCATTACAGAATTTATATGTGTTCTCGTAACCTCCAAATAAGAATCATGAACCTGGACAAAATATGAGCACTTTAATTGTTGGTATGTCAAAAACGCTTGCTCACTCTGTAGTGTAATAAATGAATTGTGTGTTGGGGCTGGTAATACAGTATCTTTTAAAACAACACTAATGTGCTAAATTGTAAAATTAAACAGCCAAAAAAATATATATATATATATATATATATAAAAAAATCAGATCTTGTTTTTTTCCTCCCATTCAGTGAAAACACTGTTTATTCATACCAGCTCTAAGGGTATAATGGACTACGTTTTTTAGTGAAATAGATGTTCGTGGCATACCTTGGCTTGGGATGTGGCTTTGGTTAAAGGAACTAAGTTACACAAATATTGCTATGGTTCTTGTATGTTCATACATTCATTCATTCTACCTATGGGCTTAAATCGTGTTAATGCCTTTAATGATGCAGTTAATTATATTAGGCATTTTCTTATTGTTGGACAATCAAATGTAATACAATATTGAACAATGCAATTGATCCTTATTACTCGGTTTTGTATTTATATATATGAAATGTAGCTGTCTAATGATAGTGGGGGTATTATATCTGTACTTGAAGTACTACACGTCAAGGATGCATCCCAAACCAAGGGTCTCAAACTGAAATGTGTGCCAGTACACCCCAAACCAACACCAGCAACACAAGTGAGTTGCACTCATGTGAAGAGGCTGACTGACAAGCAGGATGATAATTGGACCAATGCCTATTCCACCCCTCTGGAATGAGACATCCTTTTCAACCAGCCAATTATCAAATGCAGCCGCTGTGCTAACAGCAAGAAATGACATCAGGGATACATGTCATTTGTAGAGCTTGTCAAAGAACATCAGCTTTACACCAAACCAAATTCAAAACACCAATTAAAGAGGAGAACAGTAGTAACAATTCAAAATTAAATCTGATCAGAGCAAACAACCCTTCTATACATTTAAAAATTGTAACTGTACAGCACTTGCATTGTGCTTTTTTAGCACACACATGTGAAATTTGTAGTTTAGTGTATGGCCCATGGACACCTCCACTTGTGGACTGGAGAAGCCAGGGATCGGCCTGATTTATTGTTTGACCTCCTGAGGTTCTACCTCACTAAGACATTACAGGCCTGAATGAATGTGTTCATAGACAGCTAGTGGGTTGTTTGCCATTCTGAGATTGCATTTTTGAAACAGCAGAGCATGGTCCATATTCAGGAGCCATGCTCAGCACAGGGGGCTTCCGCTCACATTTTCCACAGAAATAAAGTCAGAGAAGCCTTCACTCTGGCAAAATGTGAAGAAAGACAGCCAGGCCTGAGTTGAAAATTAAAGAAATAAAGGAAAGAGACAGAACTACTGATACCTTCAAATACGGTCAACCATGCAGAGTGATGAGAGAACCCGATAGAATTGCCTGCCAAGCAGGTATACTCCCCAGCGTCATCAAAAGACACATTTCTCAGTTGCAGGATTTCCATTTCCTTGTCCGTGGTGTTAAGGCCAGCGGTCTAGAAAATAACAAAGGAAGCAGACCCAACAATAGGCCCAAGAGGGAAAAGAAACCATGAGTAAAGGATTCTGAAAGAGAAAGGAGATGGAGGAGTGTCCTCCATCAACACCATCTGCCCCAAAGGAACCACAGCGAGCCCCTGCAGAGGACTCTGTTAGGAAGAGCCCTCCAGTAACTGTTAGTGGAGGAGCTGGTTAGGTTGAGTCTGCACTGCTGAACCCCACATGGATCCTTCCCGTCACCACATCAAATACCTCAGTCTGATCTCTACATGCAAGAGATGGGCAGCATAGAAAACTCCGCAGCAGAACAGGCCACACTCAAAACTCACACTCACGCTTCTGCCAGCTGTTTGAGAATTAGACAAACAACAGGAGGCATGGGAAAATATAGTAGAAAAGGACAGCTGGAAAAAAACAAAGCAGAAAGGGAGAGGGAGAAAGACTGTGAGCCGCACACAGAGGACTTTGAAGGGCAAGGGAGCGAGAGTAATAGATGAAGATGGCAAGAGAGGCCCTTATTAGGAGGGCACGGCAGAGGCATAGCACAGGAATGAGAACAGGTCCAACATAAACTGGAGACTCAACACTTTCAACTGTTCTGCTGGGAATTTTCCATTGTTTCATTTACAGTCAGGAGCAATGAGGCAGGAGAGAGGGAGGGAGAAACAAAGTGAGGGAGGAGAGAAACAGCTGAGTTATATGGCCCTATTTTTTTATTTTTTTTTCCAGGTGGTCCCAGAAGTGGCTCCACTGTGTCGGCCCTGTACTGCTGCGTGGTGGTTACCTGTGGGCTCATATCTGGTGACAGTCAGCCAGGCCGACTGATTGGCCTCCCCTATATAATTGGACACTTTACATATATACTCTCCGCTCTCCTCATCAGTCACATTGTAGAGGGTCAGAACCTGAGCGTCCGAGCTATTGACCCCAGAGTGCTGGAAATAAAAACAAATCATGTGCAGCACAGACAACAAAAAGTAGCAGACACAATATCTTAATTGGTTTGTGTTTTTTGGAGGTAGACTTGCAATAATATATTGCAATATAGTTAAGTTGGAATAATTACTTACGGTTATTGTTATATGCTTTTTGTAATTTTCCATAGGATTACATAAAAACTACTGAGCCGATTTGAACCAAAGTTGGTGGAGGCCTGAAGCATGGCTCGGGGAAGAACTCATTCAATTTTGGTCCAGTTAAAAGTCAGAGGATAAGACATCTTCATCACATTGTTGCTTAGGAAACAATGATTTTCATGTTGGCCTCTGCAGAAATTATGCCATTTTGGTACATTTAGACTATCTAGGTCTGTCAATATAAGTGAGTAAGCATAAGCGCAAAATAAACAAATACATATCACTCTTCCCTAAAAACGTAATTTTCCCTTCGTACTACAAAAACAAACAACAGTATTTGACTTGGTGCGGCAGGATCAATCTGAGCCAGTTCCTACCTTGAGGACGCGCACATACGGTAAACCGTCAGGGCCGACGCGGCTCCCGTTGACCTCGATGTGTTTCAGCCACTGGATGTGGGGCTGAGGATCACTGAACACCTTGCACTCAAACTCCACATCACTTCCCACGGCTACTGTGCGATTAGCCGGCAAACCAGCCTGGAGGATTGGCCTGTGGGGAGAGCGCTCTGCAGCACAAGGAAATTGCACACAAATGATAGTTTTGTTAGCAGAGCAGAGAAGCAAATGCCAAGAACAAACACAAATAAACATTCAAATGCACAACCAGCTGAGGCGAACATGACTGGTTTTATAATTTAAACTGTGTGATATTTTTTTACATTATAATAATTAAAGGTTATATTATAATTTACCGCAGAAAGATTTAAAACGGCTACGCCCCCAGCTGTATACCGTAATTATGAGTGTAATTACTAATCCTTGTTGGCTGGTCAAGCAACTCAAGTGTCTCATCCTGAGAGGTTACTGTGAAATGAAATCTTCTAGTGGCTCCTTTGTAATGATGGATAACTCTCTAAAGTAAACATCTGAGCCAGGAATCTGGCTGATTTTCAACTCAGCCTGTTCCATGGAGAAATCGCAAACACTTGTTACAAAACTCTCCCAATGCTGTTCATGAGGCTAGAGACTTCTGAAGTCAGGCAGACCTCAGGGAATAACACTGATGGAGGAAGTGGGAGTGTGATTTAAATGACCAGTGGCGTAAGACAGAGTCACAGGGCAGCTCCTAAAGGAGTACTCGACTCTCTCCACAATATAGATCAATTTCTAAATTTGCAAGCACACAGCTTACTTCATCATATGGGTGACAAAATACCAGATCCATTCTTCATGAGGGCAACAAGACTGGGCAAGGAAGCTGTCATTGAATGCTCAATAGGGGATTAAACCATGAGCAAGATTTTCTTGTCAAGTTCTAAATCGGTAACATAATTACACTTCATACTAACCGACTACATCTAGCTGGTAGGTGTGATTGATGCTGCCATACTGGTTTTCCACCACACAGGTATAGTTTCCCTTGTCAGAGGGAACTACAGATTCCATGATGATGGTCCACACATGGTCACGGACCTAAAAAAAAAAAAAAAGGAGGGACATGGTTAAAATGGGTGGGGTCTTGAAACGCACTTGATGACCAAGGCAAAACAATATCACGAAGTCCAAACAGAACCCATGATGCAATTTGTTGCATTTGTCAGGCTTTTACGGGACACTGAGGGTCAAAATCCAGCAGCACAATCACATTCTCGAATCTGATAGCGGCCATGAATTTCTTTAGCAATAAAAGAAATCTGTTCAGATCAGTTTCATTCTTTTCCATATAAGAAAATGTAGGAATAATGAATGCAAAACTGAATAGCTCTTACCTTTAATGTGTACAATCTAATTGGTTAAAAACAGATTTAATTAACATGAATTAGAATCTGCATTTTCCCTCTGCATTTTCCCCAATATGAATTGCATTAATTAAAAACAAACAAGGATGAGCGATATCTTGATAACAAAATAACACACATTTCCCTTTTCCTTTGACAGTGGATCTTTGTCCTACCTAACAAAGACCACAGGAAAATGGGTAGGGTTTTTTTTAATCCACATCTGCTCCAACATGTCTTATTAGCACCAACTGATGTCTGGCTCTTTTTTCCAGGACATAGTTATAATTTTTCTTCCATAAATCTGCCATGAGCAGAGGTATGTGATTAACCAAGGAACCTCTAAGGCAATGGCAACATCAAACATGCATATACACAGACTTGAGCCTTACGGTTTCCCTCATTTAGTCAAAAACATGATGAAGGAGTACAGATGCCTGGTGCCAGATGTGTTGTGCATGGCTTGATATACATGTGGTCCACATTATTCCCTCCCTCCTGCACGTCTCCATGCAGACGATATGAACAATGGATGCCGGGCCATAAAAGAAAGAGTGTGGGAGGGATGACAGACGTCCCTGGCTGCTTATGCAGACCTTTGCACCTTGACTGAAAAAATACAGCAGCCAGATGGTTAAGTGTGCTGCCTGCCTGGCTGGGGAGGGGGACCAGGCAGCTGAGAGGAAACTCCTAAATGTGTCCCAGCTAGGGAGGTAGATGGGCTGGGGAAGCACAAGACAAGGCTGGACTAGCTTTCACCTTGATGGGAAGAGCAGATGAGGGGAAGGAAGAAGGTTGTTTCCGTGTCTCTGTAAACATACATCCAACTCCTGTGGGGCAGCTGGCACTGAATAAAGCCAAGTCACAATTGAGGTACATAAAGCAGCGGCTACAGCCTCATAATACTGGCTCTCATAAGTTAATGTGCACAATAGGAAAAGGGGGTGAAGACTGATTAATTATCTTTATCTCTAAGGGCACATGATACCATTTACAGTAAATGATAGTAACATAATAGATATAGTCCACACCCCGAAGCTGCCACACCTCTGCTTAGGAAATCAAGAGACTGGTATAAACTGTCTTATCAGCCATTATATCCTCACCGTTTATCAACAGTTAGGGTCACACTTGAACACTCGATAGATCCTTACAACAAGACTTATCACGCACATCATATAAAACCAATTCAATAGGTATCGGGGTAGATTTACTGCTGCGTGGATGTAATTACAGAAATGACGATGCACCGACATGCAGAATGAGGGCAGCCAATGCTAGCTTTCATCCAAGCGGATGATTAGGATTGCCCACCTGGAGATATTATTCCTTTTTGTGGCATAGGGTTTCGTCTTGCATTGTTTCTCAGGTCAAATATGAAACTTGCCTCTGCTTTTCATTTGCAGAAAGTGTTTTCTTACTCCAGGCAAGAGTGTAGTGATCTAATATGAGATGAGATCACCGACACATCTTCACTTGGGGTGAATGGGCCCCAGTGATTCAATAAGAAATGCTAAGGAGGGTGTAGTGTGCCGAGAAGAAAGTGGGAGAAACACATTTCTTTTGTTTAATTACTAACCTTAAAGCCTCCAATACGATGGTCTCTCTTGAACTCCTTGCCATTCTTGTACCACTTCAGGGTAGGATTTGGGTTGCCGCTTGCCTGGCATCGAAACTTTACAGTCCGACTGGCTGGGACAGCATGAAGCTTTTTCTCCATTTTTTCTGGATGAGCCCACTGCGGAGCCATTGCTAAAGAATAAGATAAAAACACACGTTATGTCTTCAAACACATTGATATAGAAAAAGAATAAGCATACATTTCCTAAAATTAAATGACGCATACAGAAGACATCTAAGCTTAATTAGTCACCGCAGGGACATCCCTGATGTAAAAAGCTGTCACTGAGGTAGTGATTCAGAGTGAAATCATTCACCCAAATGTGACCCCACACACACACGACAGATCCCATGAATGACCATTTGTTGAAGTAGTATTGTTGCGCGCCATTTAACGTATAGAGTTCAGGAGACTTACGCAGCAGTTTTTGACTGCCCAGCAGTTTTTCCTCTGAAGAAGACTCTTCATCTTCATCATCATCTTCAGAGGAGGCCAGGGTATCAACTAGTGAAACAAAAGAGACTGATGACTCCACTTACACTGATCCACACAGTATTTTGTGATTAATTCATAAAATAAGAAAATTGTTTGGAGACAGGTAGCAATTGAAATGTTTTCCTTTCCTTCCAGAATATATGTTTTCAGTGAAAAAAGTGTTCTGTTCTTACAGTATGTACAAAAAGTAATATGCAATCACGTAGGAGTCAATGTTTCTTAGTTTCTAAAGTTTAAGGATACATTCCTAATATACATTTTGTAATGACAAAAAGGAACAACCTAAGATACCAACCAGTTTCCATGAATTTACCTGTAACATTGAAGTAAAGGCTTTGGTTGCCAAAGGTGGTGCATGCATACAGACCAGAGTCTGTCAACTCCACAGTCTCAATTTCCAACTGTCCATTGCGTAAGCGCGTGTGTTCTCCATCCACAACGGAAATGTGGTCTTTGGTCCAGTTAACAGCATGGAGGTGCTCCTTAGCAGAGCAACTCAGGTCCAGACGATCCCCAAGATTGAGGGTGAACAGCTCTGCTTGTGCTTCCACAAACACTACAAAGGAAACATAGAAGATGGTTGTAGTTCCTCAGCTCAAAAGGCATTTTAAATTCTAAATACAATAATTGGCTCGGTCAACACAAACATTTTATATATATTTTTTCAAATGGCATGATCCATATTGTAAGTCATCAAATAGGATAACCACCCTGATGATTTCGACTCAAATGAACTGTTCCATAGTCTTCCATTATATATTCAGTCAGTGCTCCCACACAAAACAAGGCTATATCTGTACTGTAAACCCATCACAAACTACTTCTATCATGAAACGGTGTACAAAAGACAGTAGAGAGGAGCTCCCCTGATCCTCGGCACGCCTGCTTTAACTCTCCCAAAAATGTAATTGCATCCCAAATTAGTCAAGGCCCTATCATGAGGCAGGCAAGGAGCGACTTGGGGAAGGAAGGTGAAATTCAATTAGAGGAATGAAGAGAGGGGAAGCGTCACTGAACAAAACACCTGAGCCCCCCCTGTTCTAAATGACTAAATAGTTGGTGGTGGGGGGGGGGGGGGGAATCCAAATGACTAAATAGTTGGTGGTGGGGGGGGGGGGGGTAATCCAATTATGCTGACACGCTGTCCGTCACAATGGTGTTGTTTGTTTAGTTACAGAAGGTAAAGATAGTAACTGGCCATCTTGCTTGACATTCAGTCTATGGGATCACACCTATATGCCAAAAAAAACTGTATCTAAAAATCATTATGTTCTCTCCCAAGTTATGAATTTATTTATATTCTTAATTGTTTGTTCCTATTCTCATTTCCAACACCGCCAATCAAGTGCCATAGGGGTGCGCAATCCCTAAAAATGGGATCGACCGGAGCTGTTTTCAAAGCTCGCTGCGTGTTTGCAAATGCACTTCCTCACAACAGGATACAAATCTACATAGCATTAACTCTGGACAAAACCAGCAAATCTGACTAATCCCTCCCCCCGTCACAACAAAAGGCCTCCAAACAATAAAGTGGAAGAGTGAGCCAGTGAGCATGTGCACAGGAGCAAGCAGGAGAGGGCCTGCAGCAGCAGGTTCTAGTGCCAGTTGCTATGGTGACCCCACTTGGGCCTAGTAAAGGTATTTCCTGGATCACATATGTCTGACAGGCCCTTAATCCCAGAAGGAAAAGGGGCCGGGGGGTAGGATCAACTTTCTCCTCAAAAACAAAACCAAAGGGGGGGAAGCCGAACAGGCATTTAGTGATGGTTACAGCTATCCAACCTGGACTGAGCCTTTGACACAAGGTCTCCGCTCTGTGAGACCAGCCAGTATGTTTCCGACCCTGCCCTCTAAATAGAGATGCCACTGATAAGGCCATGTCAACATCCCAGCTGTTAATCTGGCTGCAGACATCATAAAACGCCCATAAAAATGGTAAATGTGCTTGATGCTTTATTGTAGGCCAGTCAGGACCATTTGTGCTTCTGTGACAACCTACTTTAACCTGGAGCACGAAAGAAAACAATATAGTCAAATTAATCCAACTCCAGTCTAAATCATTTTATAGTTTTTTCTAACCACCATGATATAAATAACACGTTATTTACTTACTTACTTACTACAGTACATTTAATTTGAGTAGTAGTAGCTTAAGTCCAAGTTTCCAACATTTAGTTTGGAATTTATCATCTCAGTTAATCCTCCTGCTACTACAATGGATTAAGAACCATATTTTAAGAAAGCAACCCATCTAGAATGGTTTCACATTGGTTCTGCCAAACATTTGGAAACACTGATGGACATCACTCATAATCAGCCTAATAACAAATCATTAAAAGAACGCATTGAGATGTTTTTAACTGGAGGGGAAAGGCTCCTAGACTGCAAATCCAAAACGAACTAAAAGGAAGGGGTGGCGCCAGTCTATGGAACTTTCTTTGGCTACAAGATAGGAAGCAATATGCCGCGTGAATGACTTCAGGGATTTCCTGCTCTCACTGGAGTGATGGTTGAATGCAGTAAAGTCAGGCTGGTTAAGGCTCTGCTGGGGCACACTGGGAAAATACCTATGGTGAGCTTCTTCTGCTGATTATAGCAAACACAGTGGAAGGGTGGGCGACGTGTAGGGTGGATTGGTAAGAGACAAAAGGGAGAACTGTGATGAAGAAAGAATAGGACAATACCTATTAGCAAGCCCAAAAAGAAAAATTCACAGAGCGAGTGTCTTTTCTGAAAGCCCTCCAGTGGAGAACCTTTTCATTCCTAAATGAGCTCCTGGCAATCAGCATGGATTAACACTTGGGAGCTACAAGGATTACTATGCAGTGCAAAGCGGTTCCACTGTCATTTAAATTAGTTCAGCTACATTTAGACTTACATTATGTCTTTAATGGACATACGGGGTAAAAACGAATTAAATTTTGGTCAAGCTCCATTACTTCCTCTTGTACTAATGCAGTTTAACCTCCCTGACTTGAAATGGTCAGATCTATTCAGTTAAAAAAAGAAATCCTCATAACTTGACTGTACCCATAACTAATTATCATGTTAAACTGCACCTTAATCGTAAAAGATAAAAAGCAAGTCAGTTAGCTATTATTAAAAAACACGAGTAATAATATTGTCCCCATCACAATACAGTCGTAAAAAAAATTCAATTAAATGGTAATAGTTTGTGACGGGTAAGATACAACAACCTGGTGTTCAATTCACAAGTATTACACATAGTATTCAACATCCACAGGGAACCAAAAAATAACCTCCCGGACATTTCACTGTCGCAAGCAAAAATATACAGACAGTCAAGTTCTTCTGAGTGATCATACTGAGAAAAAAAAATACAAGGAGGCTCACTTGAATTGATGTCCATGTGGCCCCTGCAGTAATTCAATGAGCTGAATTTGTTCAGGGAATATTCTTTCTTATGTGAACAAGACACAACAGACACGACAGGCACAAAACCCATCCCCCCCACCCCCCGCCCCACACACACACAAACAATGAGGTGCGCATAAAACACAGCCATTTCCATATAACCATTTTGTTTCCTCACCCAGGACAAAAGGGAATGCAACCAAATGCTTCTGCTGTGATTGTTTGTCGACAGCTGAAGCCATCCGTCACCCAGCGGGGAAGCTGGGGGGGAAAGTGAAGCATTCCCAAGCTAAAGTCAACGGGGGAGCCGAGGGGGAAAAGGCACAGAGGCACATAGATAGTACCTGGCCATTTGGTGATTAAGAACGGTGAGCAGTGTAAATGAACCAGACTTCCCCCACCCGGTGGAAATTTATGGCTCACCTTAGAAGACAAACATTCTCTTCAGAAACCCTATCCTTGAGGATAAGGGAGGGCAGAAAGTAGCATCCTCTTTCCTTTTTTCAAAAAAGAGGCTAATTTATAGTTTCCCTGGCTGTTAACTCCTCTCTCAGTGACAACAAATACCTTTTCATTACAAAGGGGGAGAGGAGCTGGGACTGCTAGGTAGTGGGGCTGCCCTTGGGCTACACATGGGAGTCATTTTCTCCTCCCTGTCCCGCTGTTGGCTCAAACACAGCCGCACCAAGTTTATTTTAAGGCTTACAGCCCAAGAGAGACCCTCTTGCTTAATTACTCTAATTATAATGCAGAGGTTTGTCATATTCTTTTGCTGCTTCCCACTTCCGACTGCAGAGTGTAAACATCGAAGCCTATCTGCCCACAAGTCCAGGCAACCGTTACACTGCTGGACTGTATCCAAGAGACACATTTTTAAGGATTTGATTTCAGTGCCTCTTTCCCCTTTTTTCCCCCTTAGAGCTGAACTTGTACAGCAGCCAGACTAGGTTGAGTTCTTAAAGCTGGATTGAAAACATTAAGAGTAAACTAAAACAATATGACATAGATTGTGTCAGTAAGATTTATTGAGAACTAATTTATTGATTGATTGACTAATTAGAACTATGAAGCTGTTTTTACTAATAGTAAGAAACAGCTATGCTTCCTCAAATGGATTCAAATATACTCAAACAACATCAGACTCAAGCGAACGGGGGTGTTTGGGGAACGTTTGACGCTACAAAGGAGAGACTTCACCAAAGCCTGGAATGTGTTAGGATTACATTCCGGCCTTCAGAACAAAGCTTTGATTATCAACAGGCGGTTTCTCCAAGCAAGATAAGTCGGACGTAATGCGTTTATTAGTTCAAAGAGTTGTGATACTTAATAATATGGCAACAAGAGCGATGGAAAAAAAATATGGTACAAGAGCAGATATCAAACTATCCTACCTTCATCGGTGTTGGCTGGCCGGCAATGAGTCCTTAAAACTTGGGCACATAAAGCCAGGAGCAAGAGTATACTTTGCCTCATCAGCATCCTGCTAAGGGAGCTACAACTTTTGACTTGTCTCCGACTGGAACTCCATTCAGACTTTTGGGGCATCAGCAGTGGGTCCTTTATGGTGCTTGCCTAGAAAGAACACATCAATTAACAAAAAATAATGAATGCAAGACCACATAAGCAAGAGTTGAAATTTCTTCAGCCTTTTCTCATTAGGAAAAACATCAACATCAATTTGATGTTACAAATAAAAGACAAAGGAACAAATGTTTGCTGGGACTATGCTAGAGGAACATACGCTGATATACAAGACAGAAACTGGACCGATTCAAATGTTCAAAGGGCTGCTTCCTGCACTCTTGAAAAAATACATTGAACACTGTAAGCCAATTGCAAAATATGCTTTATATGACAAGGAAATGCCTTGCTTGTCAGAAAAGAATATTCTGTATTTCTGCAAGGTTCAAGGTAGATACTTCAGTAATTAGGGATGTTTGTGCAGAAACACTGATAAGAAACCGCAGAGAACCTAGTTATGTTATCTCTAGTAGAGAGCAGAAGCGTCATGCCCAGTTCTTGGGAATGAAATGTTCTGTTTTGAAAACTTCAAAGCACCTATTAGCGTGTAAACCCCTAAGACTGTCATCACACTCATACTATGCCATATGAAGTTTCTGTTTTTTTGTTGCTAGACCACTTTCTGAGTTGAAAGATGTACAGTACCTTAAAACACAGCATAATGTATTGGTCGACCCTCACATTCACATCTGCTCGCATCATCACCTCTACAGCATCTGGCTGAAGAGATTAACACTTGCCCCCATAACCCCCCTTGAGGAATTTGTTTAAGGCCAAAAAACTACAGCCTGCTACGTGACACCCTTGTAGAGAGAGACCGCCCGGCCATCATTTCCACACTGAGAGGTCTATCACCTAACAGTTGGTTTTGGTCCATAAGCCTAAAATGACCCCATGCAACCATTTGCTCCCATGAGTTGCCCCAAAGTGTTAAACAAATGCTGCATTTAGGGTTTTCTTTACACCTCTTAATTCCTGCCAGAGAGCATCGGGCTCATTTCCATGAATAATTCAAAAACAAATTATGTTAAAATACACCACATGAGTCAAGCCAGGGTCAAAGAAACCTCAACTTGGTTGACATGTTCACACAAAGCAGCGTTCAGATGCAGCTGTGTTTTCTTAAAGAGCAAATCGGCTGTGTGAGCGGTCATCACTGAAACTGTCATTGTGTTCTCCTCAAAACCAATTTGATTTCTCTTTCCAAGAATGGTTTAGTGTTCTAGCAGCTGAGCTGGGTCATGAGGGTCCGAGGAGGATAAAGAAGCCTGGTCATCACAGCTTTGCATGCAGTGAGTCAGTGTTTGGGAGGGCTCCAGGGAAGTTTGGCTGCTGCCAGACAGAAGGAACAGAATGGAGCAGTTCCCCGCGACCTCTTCTCTACAACTACCATCAAAAGGAGAAAGCAGCTTCTTAAAGTATGACACAGGGTTTTGTCATACTCTGTTCTCTTGGGAGCATGGGTTAAACATACACATCTGAACAGAAACATAGCCACATATTGGCAGGCAGATATTAGAGTTCAAAAATGTTTAATCATAGATTATAGTTTAAGTGACAAAGGTACATCATGAAATTGTTTTAATTTTTATATTTGACCCAGACTATAACTTATTTTACACATTAAGTAAGCATAAAGCAAGTGATGCATTATCATGTCTTTTTAAACAAGTTTTTGGCATCTTTTTTTTTTTTTTTTTTTTTTTAAAAAACAAAAATTTTTTTTTTAAACAGCCAAAGAGCCATTTGATTTACTGTGATGACACATGGGAGCGTGACCTGGTGCATACCTGTGTTAACATGCGTCTTGGGTGATCTGATCAGGTGGTCAAGTGGACAGCTTTAAGTACGTGTGTGAATGCACCCGTTACACAATAGGGATGCACCGAGAAGCACTGCAGCTACAATTATCTCATCAATTCAGTTGAAAATAATAGTATGAAATACATCACCTCCAACATAATCTGATTTATGTGGTTTCCCTAAAAATCTGGCAATTAGACAGGGTTAAACTAAACAGATTAAAAGATGCAAGATGCATTTGGCATCTCTCATTACACAAAGACAAAGGTTACGGACCAAACCAATAACATGACCTGCACCATAATTACTGTTCACGTTCATCCATGCATAAAATTCCTCAGCTCCCAAATTCTGTAGCCCCCTTTCCTTCACAACTAAATTAGCAACAGGCCAGTCTGCACACGGCTGCAGTTCAGGACAGATAAGAGCATCAGACAATTTCCCTAAGGCTACTGTTTTCACAAAAACAGGCACTTTTTCTCTTTGCAGTTTCAGTCTGAACCAATGGTTTGCCAGCCGCATGCCATGGACGGAGATCAGGTGTCACGAGATTCCACTCAAACGCAAAGACAATTAATTTTAAGCCCTTTGACAGCGTGCTATTTGGTTGACCCTGTTCCAAACAATCCTTTGAATGTTTCCCACATAAGGTTATATGGGGGGGAAAATCTGTATTTTGAAATGTTAGCAACATACAAAGAATGGCAGAATGGTTTTGATGTTGTGGTTGAGAGCATATGTGGTTGAGAGCATATATATTGTTGAAGTATTTCTAATGTTATGTAAGTGTATTTTGTAGTTTTTAAATACTTTCAAATATTTTCCTTCATGGGTTGACTAAGTGAAGAATATACAGATCATTCTCAACATTAAAACCACTTAGATGTTTTAAGGTTGAGAGATGTTTAAATTAGATAGTTATTAGATACAAATGCCAATCAAATAAAATTAAATGTAATGATATAAAAGTGTGCTGTGAGTGACTATAACTTATTTAACGTTTACACCCACAAAAACACTTTTTGATGGATTTTGCTTAAGTAAATGCGATTATAGAGCTCAAGTGACAATCCTTATACAAGGGAGCAGTCTAGTAAATTAAAGGGCAGGACTATTCCTCACTTCCCATTATATGGTTGAGGAGAACAGATTTTCAACTCTGGTGATCTCCCTGTGGATATTTGCCTCTCTAAACCATCCATCTTTTCCTTCTCCCAATACAACATAACATTTTAAGCTTTATATAACACCAGACCAGCCCCTCAAGACTGGCACTTCATCACAGATGTAGGAAGAGTGGCCTTCATCTGGGATTTAACTTAGTCCAATGCATTTTGTGAATGAGAACTTGTTTTTAAAAGGAAGAAAGGATGAATGCCGTTAAGACTTTGCGGTCTTTGTTTGAAGGTCTTGGATCAATGTGCAAAAATACAACACAAATGATAAAACTGCTGAAATGTTGTAACAACACAGAGAAAGAGTTCAGAGAAGTGCTGTGGAGCCATGAAGCCAAACTCATCCGTTTCAAAATAAAGAACGCCACCAAGTGCATCATAAATAACGTGTTCTTTCTAGGTTTTTGCCTTAATATGAAACGTATTCATCAAGGTAATTCATCTTATTTGCATAGGCCTTGTTGTGAATCAAAGCAGCTTTTAGAAGGACTATGGGCAACATTAAGGCCTGTGGCTTAAACGGTACTGCGCCCTCTCCTTTTTAACGACGGAGGAGACAAAGGTGTTAATACACTTTAAACACCATTTCATAATATAGGGAAACGATAACCCAAGCCTTTCCGTCTTTTTATAGGGAAAATACAACAAATCTAGAGAAAACAGGTGGTTTAATGTGAACTATTAAATACGCAATATTCAGTTTAAGAGCGACCTTTCTCATCTCCCTCTCAAAACCAGAGGGTCGTCAATAAAACCAAACCTTAAAAACCGGGAGATTAGCTTTGAGCAAGTTAACAAACACTGAGGTGAAGTTAAAATCATAGGATAATGAGAATAATACTCACCTCACAGGCCGTTAAACCGCTTGAGTTTGGTCCGAGCTGAAATCAGACAACTTCCAGAAAACGGTAAATCCAGACTCAAGCGTGGAGGCTCGCACACTTCGGGCTATCTGTGTTCAGCTAACAAGTTTGCGCATATTTTTGGCAAATTTGAGCGGTGGAAGAAAATAATGTTCGTCCTCCCCTTCAGTACGAAAACACGCAAGATAATAAGCCGATCGGGAGAAAAGCTTACAAACTACCTTTAATTTACGTGTGTTATTACTTGTTACGTCGTAGCATGTTTTTTTCTTTGCGACAAACGTCTTGCATCCAAGCTAACCTCAAGAGACCCAAAGAAACTGGTGGAAGCTGGTGTCGTTGGTCCCTTTATCCCACAAAAAACGTTCCGCTCGCGGTGGAACCAAGTCTCCTCACCTCGGTAAACTGAGCGATAAAGTGGCTCAACTCACTCTAACGCCAGTGCCCCCGAGATGTTTATATTTCCGTGTTAAATTCTTACAAACAGAGAAGCTTCGGAGTGAATCCTAAAGAAAAAAGTATTAAGCCCGTTCCTGGCAAAGAGAGACGCAAAAAAAATCACCGAGAGTCGGGGCAGCACCAATCCTCCCCCCTTAAATCGGAGAGTGCATGCACCACCCGGACCTCTGTCAGCACACACACACGTTGACACACTCAGCTTCCGGTCTCTCACCATTAAACCAAAAAACAAGTCCATGAGCGACACTGTGGTTTACTGATATAAACAAACTTACATCAATATATATATTATCACCTAACGGAGGGTTTATTTCTGAGGTCATGTTTACCTCCCAACTGACCAAGCAGTGTTTGTGTAGGAGGGATAGTTGTTGGTAAGAGTAAACAATAGATGTAAGCACTATTTTAGTAAAATGGAGGGCAAACGTTGTTAGGGTTGTTTGAAATGTTATTCCAGACAAACTGCTGTGACATCAAGTGTTGTTTTTGATATTGCTTCTTAGTTTTCCTGGAGTTCGCATCGAAAGTTTTTTTTAATTGACTGATCCAAGTTATATTGACTTTTTCACTTGAAAATAAATTCAATATGGAATATCTGGAAATATCGGCCATTGTATGGTAATACGAACATATATATTGAATTCATGTACATTTACATGTTATAGATATAAAGTATGTATTAACTTTGTTATCGTGAAGAGAAACGTTTATGTTAACTCCCAGTCACTAAAGCTACATTGTTGTTTTTTACCATTGTGTTGAACGTGAAGCTTTTATTTTGAATGTCACATCACTTGGTTTTCCGGCATCACTTGGTGAGACATGTCTGTCCCGGCGGGTTGGACCCAGGCTCCTCCTGCATTACCGCTACTCTACAGCTGAGCTTCGGCTCCACACGTTTGCATTGTGGGCTTGAAAACCCACAAACCACTCAGGCCAAAACCTTCACATTAAATGATAAGAGCACTCCTGGCCGCACTATATCGGAAATACCACAGTGGATTAAAAACTACACGCATACATTCCGAGGAGACTCTAACTCAGGTGTGATCACAACAAAAACATTACAACGAACACACATATCAATATACGGTTAATATGTAGTATATGTTAAACCAAGATCCTTATACATTCACAGATTTTCGCAAGACACACTTTAAGGACAATGGCAAATACACTGTTGTTGAAAGAATACTTTAAGAATGTCCTTTAATGACTTAAAAAGCAATTCCAAATGTAGTGAAAAGTGAAAACATAAATAACTACATTCTCAAAAGAATAGGTGTAAGGTTGTTTATAAAGCTAATGTGAGGACATCTAGCAGGGTAAACAGATGAGTGATGAAATATTTACCAATTGAATGAGCTGACACTGATATGTGACTGTTTCTGAGGAGAACGAAAAAAGGAGTGTTTCCTTTGAATACTAATTCACCAACAAAAAACAAGCACTTTCATCAACGTTCCTATTCAAGGCAACTATAAAGTAGCTTTATTGTGCCGGTGTAAAGATTCCGCGCTATGGCAGTATTTCAAAGAGCATCAGAATTCCATATGTTTCTGCCAACACAGCACAAAAGTTTGTTCTGACTCATCAAACACATAGTTAATATATGAAGCTCTCATATGCTCTTTGATTTCACGTCACAATTGTCAAATGATTGACGACTAAAGCTGCCGGGACACATGAAGGCCAGCTTGGAAGTTAGATTAAAGAATGCGAAACAAAGAAACTGATCTGTGTTGCAACATGTGTTGGCCTTTCAACTTTCATGGAACGTTAACCTTGTGTTATACGAACATTCACAAAATGAGGTGACTCTTCTTTGCTGTACATGCAGTTTTACAGTGAAGGTCTGTGCTTGAGAGTCACATACAAAACAAGGAACTGCACAGCAGTCAAAGCGGCTGCTTGTAGATGCCATTCGGCTTTATCATGAAAGCAAACATATCCTTATTGCTGTTATATTGGTTGTAACACAAACTGAGCTCCTATCAGCTGACACAGGTGGATCCTGGTGTGATGTAACATGACATCTGGCTTACATGTTTCATCCTGATTAGATCAAGATTATACACTTTAATCATACCATAAAAGATTACTATTTAATTATCATTTAGGAGATCACAAATGGATAATGAACGAAATCAATCCCGAGAAACACACAGATAAAAATATTGCCTTTGAGTCCTGTATAAAGTAGAGTGCTTTATGCTTAAATAGTCAGTAAAAGCAGCATTAATATATGTGCATATTATGAAGGTGCAAATACTCAATGTTACATAGATGTTGGGCAAACTTTGTAACCTCTGTTTAATTTGTTTAAAAACTCGGTTCGGTTTCAGTTTCCTTTAAGGATAATGTCGCTGAAGTCTGTTCACAGGAGTTGGGGATTAATGTTGTATGTGTGAAAATAATTGCATGAGACCATTAGAAGTTTCATCAGGAAAGGCGTGAGGTTTGATAAACTGCCTCAAGGGAATCACTTTGTATTCTGATGGCTTGCATCAATTCATCAGAGTTCATTGTTGGTTAACAATAAAACAATCTAGTGAGGTGAAATTAACAAGAACATCTGTAGCACGCTCCTCATCTCAGATCAAGGCCACATTCTCTACAACAAGCATAACACACATCTGATGGTTGGGATACGTTTTGGGTAATGGTCAGCTCTGGAATAAAAAAGATTATGATCTTTGGTTCTGTACGTCCAAAATGTTAGTGCAGTGTAATGCTGAGATCTATGAAAGCTGCTGGTTATGTTGTTTTATGGGGGTGACAGTTTGCTGGACTATTTTCTTTTCTACTGACTTCCCTTTATCAATCAATCCATCAGTCAAAATGGGCGGTTGTGACTGTCAGCACATCTAAACCAACACACGTTGACCAAATTTCTGAACAGGTATAAACGATCAACGAGCAAAAACAAAATGAACAACAACAAAAACACAGAGCATAACATGGAATACCAAGGCCAAGAAATAAAATTAGTTTTGAGCATGGATTTAAACTACTCAATGGATGGGGCATCTCTAACAGAGATTGGAGTGTTCTTCCATAGCAGAACACTCAGTCACCAGTGCTCTTCAGCCTAGAATGTGGAACAGCCAGGAGTCTAGTCTTCACCTTGAGTTCTAGCAGAGTCTTCAGGAGGTGACTTTGCATGGCCAAGAAGTAGCTCAGCACAAAATATGGATCCTCTCATCAACAAACTATTGGCAAAAAGGCAAACATTGACATTTATTAAAATCATGAATATTTCTTGATTGACTACACATTTAGATCAGCACACTTCAGACAAACATTCTTTCTTTTAACATTTGGATATAGCAGTCTTTGTGCTCGAGCAGCTTCAAAAGGAACTGTTAACTATGAAGCACATGCAGTATAAATCTGACAGCCACTTACATACTAGACAAAAAACCAAGCATGTTTATTAGGCTAACTAATAGTGAGAGTTTAAGTTGCATGTGCTACCATCAGCCACATCTTAGAAAGTCAGAGCAGCCACAGCGACTGCAAAGATCTTTGATGCAACAGTAGTTTGAAACCAGATATTTTAACGACTTTTCTCTCTGGTTTTGTGTCGCTGAGGAACAGTTCCCTTGAGATGTGCATAAAGCTGTTCATGATATATATAGAAAGTTCTCCACAGGACATGAAAGCCTTTGACAGAATTCGTTACATATGGTTATTGTTTATTCATTTGGTTGCATATTGATTTCCTCTGATGATAAGTGGTGAGTGATATATAAGGAACCCTGGAAATCTCCACGCTGGTCTGAACACAGACAGCTTAAGGTGGTAAAATTCATGCAAAACAGATGAGACAAAGTTGGAGACAAATAAAAGAGGGTCTTTGGTTGTTTATAGCAGCACAAAGGAGACATACAGTCTATATTACTGTACTAGTTCACTAGCACACATAAGACAATAAAAGCTTGTATAATCTGGGGCTAATTTGAAAGAGCCCTGATTGTTAATCATTAACCTGTCCCAGTGATGCCATGGTAGCTCAACAATGATATAGTCTACCAACCGGACATACCAAAAGGGCTATAACATGAATGTCGAATGTTTATGATTTTTCGTTAATAAATACACTGCGATGTATTTTTTTTAAAAAGTATAAATTGCTACAACTATGTCCAGGTGGTCTTCAAGGTTCAAACAAGGTAGAACAGTCACCTAATGAGATAGGAACATGACTGTGTGGGCTTTAAAGTCAGTAAAATCTGTGCTTATAGATGCCGCTGACAATAACTCTTAAGTCTACCCACTGAGGTGGGGCATTTTTGATTGAACCGCACACCCTTTCAGTGTATGAAAATGTGCCGGACACTGTTAAAGCCAGGAATACCTTATGCAAAAACAAACCGAAGGCAGACTAAGCCACTCATCAGCATGAGAGCAAACTCAGACTCATGCAATCCTCAAAAGGAACAATATCACCCCCTGGAATGGTTTGCATGATGATTTACCTCGCAGGTGATCACCGTCCCAAAGTGCTGTCTTATTGTCCTCACGGTCGTGTTTGCTTTCCATTTTGAGCAGGCATGTACAAATATCCCCCTTTATGCACATACAACCTTAGACAGGCCTTCCATTGCAATGCCTAAGCCCAGCCCTCATCCATCCATCAGCGGTGCCCCTGCTCCACACAAGGCCCCACAAACTTTGCTCACCACCCCCAGCCGACTCTTTGACATAACGCAATTGTGGCTTTCCGGGCCTTTATGCTGGCTGTTGTCTTAGGCAGATTGAGGACCCTTTGTCTGCGTCAGCCCCTGTCCTGAGTGGCTGGGAGGGACCTGCCGAGCTGCAAGCGGAGAGACAGGAATGCGCATGTGAATAGGCTAGTGTGTGCTGGGCACCCACATACGGAGGGATGGCGTTCCTCTACTAGAGTCCTAATTCATCAGCGTAACCATCTTGTTCAATTACACATGCAGCCCAATGTTGCATAGCCTGGATGTTTACACTGAAAACATAGTGACTGCTGTTGGGAACTCTAGTTTCTATGTCTTCTGCCTGTTTAAATTGTTTTTACAATCAAAAATAAATCACTGTTGGGGGACATAAATTCTATTTACACATTTCTAAAACAAGATCCAGTGACGTTACACCATTATCAAAGTCATCACAGGAAGTGCAGTTAAACATAAATGGATTAGTGGTAGGGTTGGCTTGCTTATCCGAACAGATTCAGTCGACATTGGATTTCCTGGGTTCTCCAGCATGAAGCCCTCCATATCTAAAGTCGATTGGCTGAGCGGAAATTAAAGTAAGGGCACACAGGAAAAAAGAAATGCAAATTAAAAGTTAATAGGGCAAACAACAGGTGCATGTGAACAATAGTGAAATCATGTGAAATCATTCCTGCCTGGCGCCATCAGACTCAATAATGTATATGTATCTGCATCTGTCAGACCTGCAGTACTGACATAAAACACTCAGAACACTTTACACCTTGCACCTTAGTTATTTATCTTTCTTTTAATGTATGTACATTTAATGTAATGTAATGTGTTTAATGTAACTGCGCTTTCAATTTTGTTGTTGTTGTCGTTGCTTCTGTTGTATGGTTTAGTGTATGTCATTTTACTTTTTTGTGTGTATGTGCCCTAGTTTTTTCTACGTGTCATTTATATTTGTAATATTTTTTACCAGGATGCTACAACAACGTAATTTCCCCACAGGGATGAATAAAGTAATCTATCTATCTATCTATCTATCTATCTAATACACTGGAAAGCTCTAGTGCCCTAAACCAGGGAATTACAGTGGACAGTGGAGTAGATCTGCAGAGTTCCTTTTGATTTGGCAGATATAAAGTAAACAAAAAAATGATTTATATCAACATTCTGCTATTTTGGGATTTAGGTGTATGATGTCACAAGTATCCTAATTGTCCTCTGACTCATAAGGTACAGCTTATGGGTTGTTTTTTCCTGGACATGCTTTTGAGAAGATTACATCTCCATAATCAATAAAAATAAACTTAACCAGTCACCACAGAGTCCTAAAAAACCCCATCATGTGTTCACTAGAACCCCTGATAGGCCACAGTAGCAGTGCTGATTACCTGGAAAGGCAGAGCTGAACCGTGGCCCGAAGGCTCATGGCTCTCATCACCCACTGACCTGGAAAGTGGGACCATGAGATCTGCAACATCACATCAACCAGCACACAACATGCTGTTTTGAAGTGGAAGTGGAGCTAAATTGGATTACGCTGCATCTCCGAGGAGCAGCTCCCTTAGATTTGATTACACACGCCACCTCATCCAACATCAACACCCCCTACTACCCAAGAGCAGATGAGAAGATGCACGGTGGTGCTCCGTGCTGGAGTGCGGTACTGCACTATGTGTGCCCATCTGCCAGCCATTTACCTGATTACTCTGGGATAACTCAGACAGCTCTGCCAGAGCAGCTACAAGGCCAGAGAATGGCATTAGCTTTTGGACAAAAAGAAGAGGACCAGATGACCCTTTCACCCATGAAAAAAAGCATCCAGATATCACAGATATGTCACTGTCCATATATCCTAGTGGAATAAAAATGGTGACTAATATTTCACTATTGTTTAACAAATTATTTTAAAGGTTAAATCACATTCTCAAAGTAAAGAAATACACATTGGACAGGCTGTTCTCATCCTTCACTTCAAGGCTGAAGAGCTGTTAAAAATAAAGTCGCTGACTACAAGTCCTCTACACAAGCATGGCATACAGACCACCTTCTATTTCTGAGGAAAATAACATCCAGTCCTGGTTTAACTTGGGCTCATTATGGTGGAAGTGGGTTCCAGGGCCAGGAAGTTTCATTGCTTTCCAAATAAATCTGACTAGAGCTGTAATCCAAATTTGTCGTCCTGTGGAGTCCTCCCCAAGTTTTCACATTATGTTCGATTTCTCGGAATCTAGACATAAGAACCACATTTAATCCTTGTAGATGCCACTCACGTCAACATTTGTTCTGACAAAACTGAGTCAAGTAGCAGTTAAACAGTGTGTGGACACACGGCTGCTCATTTTTAGCCAACACCGGCCAGGTTTTTCATTGTTTCCACATTAAGGGGCAAAGCATCTCTCTCAAATTTAAACCAGCTCAGGAAAAAATATCATAAAAGAATGAGGCCCTCTAACATTCCTCCGGTTTTACCGAGTGACACAGAGGGTTTTCATTACCTTACTCACTGCTGGCAAATATACTTTGATTTTGTTACATAGGACCTACCAAAGGAACAATCAGAGACTGGTGTGGGTGGGTGTGACAGTCAAAATTACTGGTTTAATTCAATCAGCATAACGCGCTTTGTTTGTTGTGCCATTCAGATAACAAAGAGGGTCATTTTCTAACCAATCTCTTCTGTGACCAGCAAGTCTGACAAACCAACAAACCTTGGTATTACTGACATGTGGCATTCGAGTGGAGTTATCCTGAACACAGCTCCTCAGCTGTGTGGAAGAAGGAACTTGTCAGTGAGCGTAAACAGCTCTCTTGGCTTACTTCTTGGAGCTGAAATACCGCCCCCCCACGACACCCCAATCTCTTTGTGCTGTGTGGCGTCAGCTGCAATGAGCTCCAGATGTGGCCTGGCACCCCTCCAGTCACGGCGCTGGATGTGGTTTGAAGGTAGTTTGGAAACACCACCCACCAGCGAACCCAATGAAAGTTGCTCAGACTGCAGCTAAAGGTTCCTTGCGTGGGGTTTGTATTTGTGTGGACAGTATAAGAGCGCAGAAGAAGCGCAGAACTCGCTATGCACATCTGTGTAAGGAACAGGAAAAGGTATCTGCATTTTGAATGTGCACGTGGTACTTATTGAACATGCTACGAAGAAGTAAATATGCAAGACAATTGTTGTGAATATTTCCATCTGTTCAGAAGATATGGAAATATCAACATCCTTTGTTCAGCCCAGGCTTCCATCCTTGCTTCTCTTTTGCACATAAATTCAATTTAAAACAGCATTGTTCTGCTTTTGATAATCTCAGAAAAGATTAGTCATCCAAGGGAGAGGGAAGCCAAAAGTGAATTACTGCAGATTCTTTGAAAAAAGAAAAAAATATATAAAAATGAAAAAGAATCTTGAAAAAGAGCCTTAAAGAGTTTTTGGTGGTGAAGTGATCCATTATAAGCCATTATTGATGAACAAAGAAGCATCAAACACACATCTTTAATGACAAAAAAGCAGCCAGAGGTTCCATATTGGTGGAAAAGTTTCAGGTTTCAGGTCATTAACTCACTAAAATTACAAAGACTATCAACAATCAGCATCTGCTCTTAATAAAGGAAAGTGCAAATGCTTTGCACTAGAATCAGTATGACTCAAGTCTTTGTTAATACACTAAAAGAGACATGAACATAGTCTAGTTATAGCAGTTGAGACATTTTACTTGCAGCAGTTCATTAATAGAAGTTGTTGGCTGAGCATGAGTGTGCCTAAAGAACGTGCCAAATGTATCAATGTGTCTCAGTCACTTGGAATTTTCAGAAGTTTAGAAAAAAATAAGATAAATAAATGTGTCTTTGTGTTTTATCGATGAATAACCTCATTAATACGGAGTAAACAACCCAGTGCGGTCTCATATATGTAACATAGCAGAAGTGTGGTGTCCAAAATGTATACTTTCTGTCAGCTGTTACAGCCACATTGGTACTTTTGGCACTGAACTGTTTCTCTGTTTAGTTTTCCAGCAAAGTGCTCAGAGGATCCGATGAGGTCACTCTGTTTAAGCTGCCAGTAAATTCATCTGGTGCGGGAAGAAATTAACATGCTCATTGTAAGACAATAGCTCCCCCTGCTGGAAGATATAGGCAGACGCTGTCATTATAACTGGAACGCCTCGACAATCGACGATTTTAATGTTGTACCCTGTGTAAATTATTTTATAATGTCATTATGTTGTTCAAATGTGTCTGATGGCAGTATTGATTATATGTAACATTCTGCTCTTCTAAAATCAGACCTTCACAAATTCTGCACAGACTGTGGGTTTCAGTGCAGAGATTTCAATTTGTGCTTTTCATATTGGACCATTGTTTCAGTTTACGTCAGCAGCAACATGTATACCTGCTCTGTTCCTGTACATTTAACACAATCTAAGAAATATGTGCATCAGGCCAATTCCACTGTAAAAGCATCAACAAATATAGTTCATTATGCCTACAGCCCAGTAGTATTACGAGATTCAGTCATTAACACCCCATGGTATGAATGATCATAATGAATGATGTCACATGTTATCATTCATTATATTTTCAAGTATATATTTACTCACTCGTATGTTCTTAGTTCATATAGTTCGATCTTAAGATCTCAGAATGTCCCAGATGAAGTTTGTCCATTGTCAACGTGGTGGTTTAAGGAGCTCCTGCAGATGTGCCTCCTGAGCCATCTGGTGGGGTAGCTGGAGCCTCATGTTCATCTGGCTGCAAAGTGCTGGACAGTGTTCAAGAAGCAGCTGACACACCTCTTCATGACCCTGTTCTGCAGCCTGCTCAAGCGTTCAACAGAGCAACACACAAAGGGAAACTTTATATTATCTCTATTGATAGATCTTTTTCAAGCCATTGCTGCCAGTTGTGTACCTTATGCAAAGGGGATGCAAGGTCGTCATCACAGAGCATTGGATCTGCCCGATGGTTCAGAAGTAGTCTAACCACATTCAGGTGACCACGGTAAGCTGATCGATGGAGTGGCGTGGCACCACCTGGTGTCTGGGGAGATGCACAGGCACCATTCTGAAGAAGAAACCTGCACACAGCGAGATGACCACTGCGACTTGCATAGTGCTGAGACAAAAACACAAACAAAAAGTATCAGAAGGTCATAAACAAGAAAAAAGGATATATCTTCCCAGCAAACTCACCAGAGCCGTGTATCCAGATGAGTCTGTTAGGTTAGGGTCTGTGCCTTTCTGGACCAGAGACTCAACCCTCTCCAAGTCCCCATCCACTGCAGCAGACCAGATGCCTGCAAAGAAAAAAAACACAACACAAAGCACTGCAATTCAAAGACTAGCTAATAAGGCATGAACATAACTGGTAAATAAAAAATAATTTAACTCAAAATAAATGCACTATCATGGTATCATAGTTCAACGTCTGACACGTGAATGCAAACCTCGTTCAAATTCCATCTCACTCATCGTCTGGTAAACACTGGGAGAGGAGACTGGATGGGAGCAGCACGAGCAATGCTGTTTATCAGACGCCATCGTAAAAAAATGATTTTTTTTATAAGGATAAGTATGGACTGATTCCAACCCGAAGCTGAGCACTACACGTTTCTGAGGCTGATGTTTTAATCAACATCAGACCAGAGGGTTTATAAAACAGGATGAACGGACGCCAACAGAACACTAATACTAATCACTAATCGTGGTCTTGCTGTTTGACACTTCCGCGTTTCTTCTTCTATCTTCAGTGTAAAACTCGCTGATGCATAATTGCACCACCAACAGGCCGAATTCCAAAATACATGAGCAAGTTAAGAAAAACTACAGCTATAAAGCCAATTAGGGAAAATATACATATATTACTAATATAATAATAGTACACAGCAAAAGAGTGTCATTACTGTTTATTGCAATATATAATATAATAACTAAAACTATTTGTTTGTACTCCTCCACCCGACGCACGGGGATAGTGTGCTGACGTATAAACGCTCAGACCAATTGGAGAGCGTCATCTGAAGGCAGCCTTCAGGTGCTCTCTGATTCAGTGGGTTTTTTCGTAGAAGGTATTTAGAAAAAAAAACAGTTGCAGATTTGAATCTTGTAATTGCCATGAAAATGATATGCATACAATCCACAAGATAATACATAAAACATTACATTACATTAAATAAAAAGCAATTGGAGATTGTGTATACATTTGATAAGATTATGGTCGCATTTAGAGTTACAGCAAGTCTCATAATTTCGCATTTAGAGTTACAGTAAGTCTCATAATTTTCCTTGCTGTCGTGAAGGCACCTTCTGTCTCATGTTGTTGCCTGCCTGATGAAGCTTACTAGCATTCGGCTAACGTGTATCTGACAGCAGACTTATTAGTATAGATATTTTTAACAAAGTACGTTCAACCAAAGCTCATAAAGAATGAGAAGAGTGACTTTGTTTATTAACGGGACGTGTAAAAATGGAAAGGTGGGTGTTGGTCTGTGACTGTTCAGTGTAAGAGCTCGGGCCGCAGAATGACTGTCTTTTTTCCACTCAGCATACGTGTGTGGTTATGATTGATTATTAAACATATATTACAGTATTACTTCTATATACTGTGAACAATGGTTGTATGGAGTCCAGACTTCAGCCCTCTTTAGCTCAGACAAACCTATGTGTAAGCTCGCTGCAAAAAGGACGCTTAGTAATCTTGTATTAGACAGGAGTGACCCATTTAGCTTCAGACTATTAATTCCTATAATCTAACCGTCGTTTTTGTAATCTTTCTGTTTTAGGTTGTAGCAGTGTACGGAACCTTGTCCGACTTATTATCTGTAGCAAGCAATAAGTTAGGAATCAAAGCCTTTAGTTTATACAATGGTAAAGGTGGCTTTATAGATGACATCGCCCTCATCAGGTAAGAGCGCATGGGAATAGTAACCATGTTTTTAAAACCGTAACAGGCGTCTCACCTTGTTGTGTGTGTGCTTCTGTGGACAGAGATGATGACGTGCTGTACGTGTCAGAGGGAGATCCCTTCATCGGTGAGTGATCCCCTGTGTGCTGCAGAAGTCTCCTCCACCATCACTGACCGTTTCAGCATCTCTCTCTTCTTCTTCCTCTTTGTGTCAAAGACCCTCAGAGTGAAGCCAAGGCCAGATCTGATCCTCAGGGAGCTCACACTGACTGGCTGACCCTCAACATCGGTGGGCGTCTCTTCACCACCACCAGGTATCTGGGCTTTTAAGCACAGTTCAATACACCACAATGTGTGTTCATGTTCATCATGTTTGTATGACGTGTTTGTGTTTAGGAGCACATTGGTCAGCAAGGAGCCGGAGAGTATGCTTGCTCACATGTTTCGAGAGAAGGGTAAATGATCCCTAACTGAACTGGCTAGCATTCCTTATTGTTTATTTATTGCCATCTTACTGAATAAAACTCTGTGTTTGCTCCAGATGTGTGGGGGAACCGGCAGGACAAGCATGGCGCTTACCTGATAGACCGCAGCCCCGAATACTTTGAGCCTATTCTCAACTACTTGAGACATGGTCAGCTCATTATCAATGAAGGCATAAACGTACGAGGTAAGGTGGTGGTGAACCCTGAAGTCTGCCTGAGTCACTCTCCAGATGGTTTGCACATACATTTCCCTAATGTGCTGAAAAAATTAGAAACTGAAAATTCCCGCAGGTGTCCTGGAGGAGGCTCGGTTCTTTGGAATCGAGCAGCTTGCTGAACAGCTTGAAGCAGCGATCAAGGTAGTATGGAGTGTGGAAAGCAAACATCTCCAGTAGTGTGATCCCACTGTGACTTATCACCTGCATACTTTCAAAACAGAACTCGCAGCCTCCTGAGGACCACTCTCCCATTTCCCGCAAGGAGTTTGTTCGTTTCCTTCTGGCTACACCCACCAAGTCAGAGCTTCGGTGTCAGGTACATTTTGATCAGAGTGTTTTAATTTACCCCATCATTTCACCCTATTCGAGTTCTATTTTATAACACCACTCTTACTGTTTCTAGGGGCTAAACTTCAGTGGTGCTGATCTGTCTCGACTTGATCTGCGCTATATTAATTTTAAAATGGCTAATCTGAGCCGCTGCAATCTGACACATGCTAACCTGTGCTGTTCCAATCTGGAGCGGGCTGATCTCTCTGGAGCCAACCTGGATGTAAGTCTGAAGACACTTTTCTTGTCACCTCTAAATGATTCATGGGCACATGCAGTGTGAGGCAAATCAAGGTGAGCGCAAAAATGACATGGCACAGTCGCTCGCAATGGAATTCTTGGGTCGCAGGTTCCCTCTAACACTGCTCATAAATCTTTGGAACAAAACTCAAGCACAAAACAAAAAACGATCCATCCATGACACAATAATAAAGGATGTCCTGTTAAGTAGACGGGCCCTATGACCACTCTCGATGTTTGTTTTGTCTCTTCAAGGGTGCAAACTTACAAGGGGTGAAGATGCTCTGTTCTAATGCAGAGGGAGCTTCTCTCAAAGGATGCAATTTTGAGGACCCATCTGGACTGAAGGCCAACCTGGAAGGTAATGTGCCTCTCAGATGCTCTGGTCCTACATTTATTGCCAAAGCCACAGTTTTAATGAGATGTATTTGTGACCAGGTGCTAATCTGAAAGGAGTTGACATGGAAGGAAGCCAAATGACCGCTATCAACCTGCGTGTGGCCACTCTGAAAAATGCAAAGCTGAAGAACTGTAACCTCCGGGGAGCCACTTTAGCGGGGACTGATCTCGAGGTGAACTAGAAAGGATTACCTCTCGAAACACTGAGGCTGACTCAGCTGGCAATTAATTTCACAGCAACATTTTAGGGCCATTAGACATGACATGCCAAATCATTTTAATCCTCCTGACTCGCTGTTTTTTCTCTGCTGCCTTTTTTTTCAGAACTGCGACCTGTCCGGCTGTGATCTACAAGAAGCCAATCTGAGAGGGTCCAATGTGAAAGGAGCTATATTTGAAGAGATGCTGACTCCTCTGCACATGTCGCAGAGTGTCAGATAACTCTGGACCCAGCTGCGAGTCCAGTGTGAGGCACAGCTGGCGTCTTCCTCCAGTCGGCCTCCCTCCCATCCTCCCCTTTACCTGTCTGCTCTAAAGGTAGTTGTATGTATACCCCTGCCATTCCACCAACGTTATTTTAGCTTTAAATATCTTGCACTAGAATTTATCCAGGGTTGATAATGTATGTTTTTTATGGTAGGATGTTTTAAATGTTGAGCTGTATATCACCAAATGAAAGTCATGCTCCTTGTATGTGTACCTGTGTCTTGATGCAATCAATGACTATACACATTTAATGTGTTAATGTTGTTATTTATGTTTACTTCACGTTAACAGGTAGTTAACCATATTCAAACTCAGATTATCTGTGTGGGTTGAAGATCTCTGGGCTTCAATGAATGCTGCTGTAGCATACATTTGAAGGGGGTCACTTACCAATAACTGTCTAAGTATGTAACTTAATTTTGCTGGATTACGATAAGCAATGCAAGCCAAAGCCATACAATAGCACAGCCTCAAAGACTAAAAATGAACATAAAACTATGCTGCAAGCTAATTATAAACAGTTCTTGCATATGCAATACATGATGTACAGCTGTGAGGTTTCTCCTACAAAACATTTTCCCTATTTTGCATTCTGTGAATCTACCTCTTTTTTTAATCCAGTCTGTGTGTTGTCCACAGTTGCATGCATTTAACTGTGGCACTGCTCAGTAATGTTTATACATGTTATTCATTCTTCTCCTATTATCAGAAAATTATTCATTTTATGCTTTAATATTGTTCATGTGACAATATGTGTTATGTTGTCAGAGAGGATTTTCCTGGAAACATGCTCCATATATCAATGTATATCACTTTATCATGCTTTGAACTTAATTGCACAGGTGTACGTTAACTTAACGTGTTATACCTTTTCCCCAAAAATCATTGGTGCTTGTAATCCTATGTAAATCAAATCCAGTGCTTCCCAAAAAAGTTCCTATTGGAGAGGGCAGGTGTCTAGGGTCCCTCTTTTTGCATGCACGAAGACCTACTGTATACTCGTCTTTGATTGATGAAGTTTCTCTAGCTTAAGCTCAAAGCTGCTCTGATGCAATATTATTCACTCAGTTCAAATGTTGGTACCCAGCCTGTGAGAATGAATGATGAAGGCAATCATACTAAGTATTTCACTTTGAGCGTGAAACTCAATTGAAGTGCTATGGCTATTTATTTAAATACTTCTCACTGTATGCAATATGATGCAGAGGTTGTATTGTGTTTGAGAGCGGGAGTGATATAGCTCTCCCTGTCAATGATTATTGCACTCGACCATGGGAATATATTTCCATAAATGACTGTTATAAATAAATGACGGTGATGAAGAGAAAAATCTATGTGTAATGTGTCTCAGTTGTGAATGCATGGTTGTTGTTTATGTTCATAATATATCATGGAAACACCAACGTCACTTTCTATAGGCAAAAACATCTCACAGCATGTGGAAGCTTTTAAACATCTCTGCAGGTCACCATTAAGTGCTGTCTTATCCCACTCTGTGACCCCCTGTTGTGAAGTGTTGGGTCTATGAGATATGGAAGCGTCACAGGCTTATATATACCTTGGAATATGGTGTGAAAGAGCATTCACAAAGGACTTCACAGGAGAAGCTGCCTGCTTTTGCACAGAAGGTAAATATATCTATGATGATGGGTACAGACCCACCAAGTCTGGGGGTTAAACTGACACAATTACGTAAATACCGGCATGCATATGTCTGCAGATTCATTTTCACCTTTTCCCTCAGAATGGCTATGAAAACCTCCACACTGTGGCTGCTGTTTGTGGGGACGTTGGTGCCACAGCACTGCTGTCAGCACTGGTCATACGGACTCAGCCCGGGAGGGAAGAGGGATCTCAACAGTCTTTCTGAGACACTGGGCAATGTAATAAGCATTATTATCCAATTCGCTCTGTAAACATATGCATACGACTCTTTTCTTTTTGCACATAATCATTCTGATGTTTTTTCTTGAGCAGGTCATTGAGGGGTTCCCACACGTGGACACACCCTGCACTGTTTTGGGCTGTGTGGAGGAATCACCTTTTGCCAGGATTTACAGGATGAAAGGATTCCTTGTAAGTGTTGCTCACTTTTCATTCTTTGTTTTGTAAAACGTATTCCTATGAAGTTATAATTTACTTTCACAGATGCAATCTATTGTTCTCTTTCAGGGCAGTGTCACTGACAGAGGAAATGGACAGAGAACATACAAAAAGTGATCATTACTGAATAGTGCAATAAACAATTATATGAGCATAACACAGTTGTTGTGGTTAGTGCACATCATACATACACTGGGTTTCATCCAAGAATACCTTGCAATTGGTTCTGAAAATGCATCTTTGTCTCTGTGGCATGCTGGTCTCAACAGTTAAAGTCTTCCTGTTGGTATACAGTAGATTTGTGCAAGCATTGTATTTAAGTCCATCTTTGTTTATGAATATACAACCAGTTGTCATAGTGTTGTTGTTAGGACTTTATATTTTAAAATCATTGGTCAAAAAAGCCAAAACATTTGTTTTGACATGAACATTATGATTACCAGGTCAGTACACAGCCACCAGAGGGCATTAGAAACCAACAGGAATCTGCATCCTTGTTGTTCGTCCTTCATTGCTTTGGTAAGAATTTGCCAGAAGATCTAAACTTAGTAGAAATCTGTCTTGGTCACTCCGTCTGCTGTTGAGATTGTTTTCTATGTTGCTTTTACATAAACCTGGATCAACTCCTGTTAACGCGGTCATTCAATCTACTGTACATTATTGCGTTTGTTCAACATGAGGACATATCTGTCCGAAGACAATGCTTGGTAATAGCTGTTTATTTATAAAAGACATTATTCCCAGATGGATACACATTTAATTGTATTAATCATGAAGCTCTGATAGTGATACCAGACCTTGTAATATCCCGACCAGAATATGGGGAGACCCCGTGCTCGCGGTCATTCAGCGAGCAAAGGGACATCAAAATAACTAATGTCGGTTCTGTCAGCTACTTTCAGTAAACGTACAGGTCACATTGACAATTAATTGGACATTTATCTAATAGATTTTTCCTCATTTGTATGTCCCATTGCACATGGAAAGGAAAAATACATCAACAATTCTAAAATCAAAATAGCTCACTGCTTATTCAGTAACTCCATCTTCAATAGCACTTCATTTCAAACAGACAGTGTTCCTCTACGATTTCCTCATATACAAAATAAAACGACTCTAGGAATTTGAGTTCTTTAAAACTCTCTCTCGCAGTTGTAGATTGTGTACCTCCCAAAACGTTTCTTTTCACTGTCGATAATGATTTGGGAATGTATGGGGTTTTGTTATCGTTCAAATTAAAATGGCAATCACGCAGAAAACTGCAACATGAAAAGGAAAATGACCCTCACTTGCTGAAAAAGCTCATTTCATCATCAGGCTGCAACTTGTTTTTAATGAGGACATGTGGCAGGCTTGGATTCTCTTGCTACAGGTCAGGATTTTTTTAAATTCACAGCTCTCCTAGACCGAGTTCCACAAGTGTCTTTTAGGTGCAGATTTGTATTTACTGGTCCAATTTCACCTTTGTATACACTGGCAATGGGAATAGATGTATAAAAAAGGACACCTATCATGTGTGAGTAGAGGAAAGAGAATCAATGATGTGCAGAAGGCATATCATCAAGAAAACAGACTTGGTGGCGTCACTGTAATGGAACACTGATTTGAATTTCTTTCACGATAACGGTGATAATGACTTGTCTTTCAGAGACTCTCCCTCTCAGTGTTTTCTCCCCTTACCACAGCAAAAAAACGATTGGAACAGACCCCTCTTTACAAAAGCACTCAGATTCTATCAACCATGGTGTCCTTACAGATCATTCAGACAACATCTGAAACAGTCTCACAAATCATGCGAAAAGTGTGTGTTGATGTGTGCACGCAGGTGTGTGTGAATATGCAGCAGGGAAAGTGGGACACATGAACCAAGATATTTACCCTAGGATCAGCTGCCCAGATATTGGTGTTGCCAGACAGCTTTGCTAACAGAACGGAATCGCCAGGATTTATTGTTTTTAATTGACAACTCCTTAACAATGACAAATGATGACAGACAGGACATCAGCTGCTCGTGGCTGTCTCTATTATGATCAGTACTGTCAGTATGATGTGCTGTGTTATCTGTGCTAATTCAAACCAAGCCAGCGTATTCATAACTCTCACAAGAAACGTGTACATGGAGCTACGGTGATACCACTTGAATTCCTTTGTGTTGCACAGGCTCCTGTGTTTAGACTCCTGGATAATTCATATCCTCCTGGGTGTCAACCTGACTAAAAATGGATGGTCTTCTGCAAGATATTAAACACTCACATTGATACATTGCTTTGTGTTGGGTCTGCTGGCAGAATGAAGATCAGAAAAAGCGAATGTACAAAACTGTAGATGACTGACCATCTGCAAACACCACATGAAGTCAGGGGTAGAAACATAACAAAAGTACAATTGACAACATTACAATTACAATTTTACCAATTGTGTGAGGACCAGTGATTTCCCTTGAGTCTTAATAAAAAGACTTCATCATACATTTACCACATAGGCCATATTTTTATCTGTCCTGCAAGACTTTTCTGTCTGCTATTATTCAATACACAATGAAATCTGTAATGGTCGTACCTCTCCCCTTCTGCAATCTCCACAGCTGTCAGTCACATTTGCTGATTGCCTTTCTTTCTGTGCTTCATTTGACAGAGGGGCAGATGAAAACACCTCCAAGATGAAGCCTTACATGTCTCAATAACTGACTTTTTTGACAGCATGTCCACCAGTTCAATGTAATTGATCAATGAAAAGTTGATGGGCTTGAAGACAATCATTACAATGAAATGTGGCCAGAAAAGTTTGTGCAAGTCTGGAGAGGAAGAATAACCTGGTTTTTAAAAAGTAACAATGCTGTCCAACACATGTATACAACAGAAAGCAGATTATTTTTGTTTAGTTTTATCTCAGGCGATAAGGTAGAACAAGAACAAATAACGTCTAAAAATGGATCTTACTGTGATATGAAATATTTTCTGCTCTTTGATGACTACTTTTATTTGGTAAACTCCATTCTATACTCCAGTTCGGTTATCGTTCATCCTCTCATATGAGCACAAATCAAAAAATACAAAATCTGGTTTGTCGTTGATTCAGAAAATTAATCACTGAAATGATGTAAATCAAGTGGCTCAATCTTGCCTCCAGCTGTTCTCTCATTCTGTCCCTAAATCCATACACACTGTGCTCGTAAGGTAACTCACCAAGCGAAGGACACTGTTCCCTGCACTATTTCAGCCCTTTACATGAGCCACAAGCTGAAGTGATCCTTGACACCCACACTGCAACACAGTCCCATAAATCCCAGGGGCCTTAAATAACCCCAGCTAAGAACAAATGCCACACTGCCTGGGGTAGTCGCAGGGGCCTTACAAACCCCATCAGTTGCACATATCACATCTGACACAGACACTCACCCCGATGCTCTTCTGTTAAAATGGAAGTTTGGGAGCTGCACGTGCTGTTAAAATTAAATAATCTTTTTTGCATAAGAAGTGTCCCTGGTTTTAACATCAACATTGACATTTTAGATTGTATTCTAAATACAGTAGATAGAGAGTAAATATCATTTATTCGATAGGGGCCGCCTGGTAGCTGGAGCCAAACCCAGATTTGGACAAAGAGGTTTGGGTCCACCCTGGATGTGTCCCCAGTCCATCATGAGTAAATATTCAAACGTTAAATTGCTGGGAATTGTCAGCAATGAAACTTGCATACAACTTTGGACGTCAAAGGACATGATCAATGAGTACTCTCACGACACACGTTTTGTTCTTGTGAATTTCACAGAAAGGCTTTGAGGGAATTTCCCCTAACTTGCACTTGTGTTAGATTTTGGAAGCCAAAAGTGAATGTACCTCAAACACATTTTTGGCCATAACCTGAGAATAAAAAAATCTTCGAACTACTCTCCAACAGAATAAAATGGATGTCAGTGTCCAGTCACCAGAGTTCACAAAAAAAACATCAATAATTTGCATCCTTAATGTCTCTATTCCTTCATTACTGTGGTATTATAGTGTCTTCTTCTTCTCCTTCTCTTCTCCAAAAAAACAATCTCTCATTTTTCATATTGTACATTTCATGTACAATATGTTTTAATAAGCCTGGAACCTGAAATCCTGTTGAGGCAGTAATTTATAGTAATACACTGTACTTTATTGTGTTTGTTCACCAGGAGGACATATGTGTCTGAAGCCAATTTATAATATTGTATTAGCTTAATGTTTGCTTAGCTTGATCCACGCCCACTCTACAATCTTCTTTGGATTATAAAAGAGATTATTCTCGGATTGGTAAGCAAAATGAAAATCCTTTGAGGAGACATGCGTGTTTGCATATAGACTATGGCATTTAAACAAAGTGAAAAACAAATTTAATTGCATTCATCATAAAGGTCTGAAAGCGATACAACAGCCTGTATCTATATGTATATCCACTTATCTTCAATGGAAAGTGTGTTTTTCAAAGTAGTTCTCCTCGCTGTTATTCAGCAAACACGCACGACAGAAAATCACTTCCGTGAGTTTCTTGTTGGTGATGAGATGAAAGCTACTTTCAGTGAACATACACACAACACCATCTGGGTCAAGTGTTGTCCTTTATTGGAAGTGGTATGATAAGGGATAAACACAAGAAAAGCAATAAAGTAGGACGTAAAATACCCTCCATTGTACAATCAATATAGGACAGTAGTGATTATTCACTTTCATTAAAGAATCAGTTAGACAAGAGCAGGGAGCATTCAATGATTTCAGCAGCATTGTTATATCTGCACAGCTACTGCCAATATGATCTTAGCTTTGCATTAGTAGGAGAAACAGCTTGCCAGGTTTGTTCATGGACAAGACCTACTCAAATAAAAAAACGTCAAGGATGTAAGGGACTAATATTAATGTCAGGTCACAGAATTACCTTTTCACATATTTTTACTAAGAAGTATTCTTTTTTCCTACTTTGAGAAGTCAAAATATCTGCTGTGGAGAGGACTCCTATAAATGAATTAATTCTTAGCTATCCATCTTAACTGTCTGCAAAGAAAGGGATTTATTAGCGTTCATTTCTCAGTATTACTCTGCGAAGCTACTCATGTGCAGCTGTTGGTGGGCTTAGTCGAGCAGACAGAATGGAAACATGCAGACACAGCTACTCAAACGTATATACAAAAATAATTCCAGCACCACATTTAATGCTCACAACGTTGTACAAGATGTATTTGATACGTAAAGAAAACTAATTGTAACAGTGACAGCTTCCCCTGGCTTCCAGCTTTCATACTCGAATACACCACTGCTTTTCCATGGGGCTCAAACCAACCAAGGAACAAACAACAACCCCACTGGAAAGTAATAAGGATGATTATTACTTCTCAATAAGCCATTGTAAGTCACTAAATATACCCAGCTATACAAGTTCCTCTGTCAGTCTTTAATAACGTGCCTTCAATAGCTTGGTGCACTATCTCAGTTGGAAGGGAACCCACTGAAACCCCCAAGTGTGGTCTACCTCTGTTTCTTCTGATAAGAGAAAAAATTGGAGGTCAGACACAAAGGCCTAACCAAGCATCCATCCATTATCCCTCCATCCATCCACTCACTACAGAATACATGCCCGATATTTTTATATACATTTTGGAAGACTCTTCAGAGAGGACGTTTTCCTCTTTCCGAAGGATTGTGTGTGTGGAACATAAAAACGCTCCAATGCTATCATGCTGTTATGATGTCCGAACTAACAAAGAGATAAAACCAGGAAATACTCCCTAAACGGAGACCTCCCTGCTAGGTCTAATAAGGACGTGTCTAATGCAAGGTGGAAACAATAGTGCAATACAATAGAAAGATAAGAATTATTGACTGAGCTCACCCTTACATGTGTTATCTTCCTGTTTCTGTGTGTCCTACAGATGTTGGTGTATTAACATGATTAGGATGCCAGAGTCAGACTACCTGTGACCTTTTCATATGCCAAAACAAGCATTAGTTCCCGGTCGCAAGGGATCAAATGTGCAGAAGGCAATTGAGATAGTATCTGATGTCAATGCAAGTTTCTATTTCTTAAAATGCATTTTATTCATATATCCCTTTTGTGTCACTCTGTGAAAACCAATATCGCTTCACATTTCTTTAGGCCCAAATATACAGTAGGTCTATTATGTGGTGAACACTGCCTCCTGACCTTTACTAGCCTGTGTTAGGGGAACAATGAGTCGCAGAAAGGGGGAAGATTTTTTTTCTTCTTGAACCCCTCTGCTGACAAGCAGAGTCTGGCCCTGTGGAGTCACTAAATGTTTTCCTCTCAGTGATTCTCATTGCATTGCATGTCAATGTGCCCATAGCCCCTTCGCTACTCCTTGGGTAAAATTGTACAAGTGTCAAGTGTCAAAAGAGTTTGTGAGTACCTCCGACGTCTTGTGTTCACAAACAAAATGAAGCGTACAATTCCATTCAGTGTTGTTTTAACATGAAAGACAGGTGAGAGGAAGGTGAGATGGAGATGCAAGGAGAGGGACAATTTGTAAAGGTCAGATAAGGTCAAAGGGGTGGAAGCACACGGTGAGTTATGCGTATACTTGTCAGAGTCTGTAAGGTATAAAATCCTCCTTGACTTGACCTACTGACATTCGATGAAAACAAGAATGTCCCCAACAGGAAAAACCTCCCCTCTCCTTCCCCATTATGTGATATGCTTTTCATTGCAGAAAGATACATGTATAGCTCTTAATGCGTATTCCCTTAGCATGCATATTTACCACATAAACATATTTATTATTAAGATAAGATAAGATCATCCTTTATTGTCCCACAGTGGGGAAATTTGCGATCGATCTCTCTGTTCAACATTTAAGCCATCAAACAAAAGTAGTAAGAAGTTTTTAACACAAATGCAGAAAAAAAGTGGCGCAATCTCAGACTTCCTCCTGAATAATGCATGAAGAAACTATGAAGTTTCTGGTGGTGGTGGTTCAGTGAATATCTTATGGGGGTGTGCACATTTAAACAGTGGAACCAATCTGACTTTCAACCGTTCATTGCAGGTGGTTGGAGTAGTGATGTAGTTGATGATGTTTTCTATAATATATTTCAAGAAAAGACAGGTTACATATTTCCAGGTTTGACTAACAAAGATGAATAAATCACTTAAATATTTCCATACTCACATCAATAATGCATGACCTTGGATAATCTAGGTCCTCACCAAATATGGGGCCAATCTTAATAAACATAACTGAACAGCCAGAAAAAAACATCAAATCAGGGCTACAAATGATGAAACACAAGTCCATTGTTACCCAAAGGCATGAGGTTCTTTGTCCATGGCTGGTTCGGAGGGGTAACGAGGCAGACATGTTCAAAAAGGAGGAGTTATATACGTTTGGAGGTGTGGTCGAGGGTGGAACGGCATTCTGGGTGGGGATGAGGAGTTCAGGTAAAATTGGGATTTTTATCAACGCACAAACAGGAAACACACTGAGTTTGACCTCAAAGAGGAACAACATTTTTTAGAAGTGGATTTTTTTATGTGCATCCCATACGCATAATTGAATGGCAGGGAGTGTACAGCAGTGCAATCTCTGGAGCCTTAATATAGCAGTTTGTGTCTTTAATGGGAAACTAATGGGGAAAACCAATCAGTCATGGTTACATAGGTGGATGCCCTGACCTACAAGCTAACAAAAAAATAATTAAAATAAAGGACACATATCGAAGACTGTGATTCATCATAACTAAATTTGACAACGTAAGAAATAATAGTAATAAAAGGTAATACATCTTTTAATTCAGTTCATTTCCACAAAGAGAAGTGATTATCAGCATGTTTCTAGGAGATATCTGTAATGCTACACAGCGCTCTTTATTGCCAACAACACCATAAACTATAAATGTGTCACATTTTTACAGACCATAGATGTATCTAGTAATGTTATATACAGCAGAGAAAACTCAGCTCTGACAAACTCCTTTACTGCCATTTCATTTTGTTTTATGGCACTTGATATACAAGGATGTCGCTTTGGAACATTTTATGAGAAAAACCAACCCACGCACAATATACTGGAAGGCAGACCTTGGCAGCCTGCAGGAATGTTTTTTTATAGCGCTTGCCAAAGTTCTTTGTTAAAGATTATTACATAGGTTGTTGTGATTTCAGATAATATGAAACGCATTAGGATAATGATGCGAGTAAATTGTCTATATTAATGCCTGGAGCCACATTAAGTGCACTAATGACCTCTCCTACAGTCGTGTAATATGCTACTCTGTCGAAAATCCCTTCAAATATACAGTGGTAAAGGCAAAGTCCAGACATTTGTCTAACAGATTAAATGCTTTTTCGTCATTCATATGTACCCACAGAACATGGGAAAAGAACTATGCAGACTACAGTTATAAAAGTGCTTAATTGAAATGATTTCAGTTGTCCTACAATGCACGACAACAACTCGTCCAACCTTTGCACCGTCGCTTTGTTATCTACTTCCTCTAACATGCAAAGTCGTACTGAATTGTGGGCACTGTGCCATTTTGGCTGAGTGTGTTCAGTCTGCTCCCTCACGACTGCTATTGTGAGGTTTATAACTTTGTAAATGTCAAGCTTGCTTTTGCATGCAACAAAGCACGAAAAGCTCCAAAGGATGACACAATGAGGGCTGGAGAGGCCCCTGTAGTTTATTTGTCTTTTACTGAAAAGGCTTGGAATTAAGAATTGATGCTGATGGATCCATTGCTCAGGACTGACCCCTTGGTGACCTCGGTGCTGACAGTGGAGAGCGGCACACTCTCATAGCGCTCTGCCTCCCCACAGCAGCGGCAGTGCAACAGAGTTGACTTGAGATGTTTCTGGAAATTTCTGTTGAGGAAGCCATAGATGATGGGGTTGATGCAGGCGGAGGCCATGGCTATGAGGTGGCAGAGCGAGAAAATGACGTCATTGCTACAGGGGGGGATGGCCTCGTGGTTCCAGTCAAACACGGTGTTGAAGACGTTGAGAGGGAGCCACAAGAGCATGAACGCCATCACTATGGAGATCAACATGGCGTTGATCCTCGTGGAGCCTTTGTTTTTCTTTTGGGTGCTGTTTCTGCCGCGCTCCACCATGTCCTTCCTCCTTCTGAGGCGCAGGTAGATGGGGAGGTAGCAGACCACGATGAGGATGAAAGGAAGAAAGTACTGGAAGATGACCAGAGAGGTGGTGTAAGCTCTCCGCTCTTGAAGCGATGGCCACCGCTCCATGCAAACGAGGTGATCGCTGACTAGGAAGGGGGCGGTCAGGTTCTGGAAAGGCAAGGAAAGCAGTACGCTGTATGAGAGGAAAGGCACCGAGATAAGGCAGGCCACGATCCAGGTGACAGCCACGGCCATGTAGGACTGGCCCACCAGAGGCTTCCATCCGGTCGGGTGGACAATGAGCTGATAGCGCTCCATGGCGATAAGGACGAGGGAGAAGATGGAAACCGTGACTGATATGCACTGGATGAAGGGCGTGAGCTTGCAGAACGTTTCTCCCAGGATCCAGTGGTCCATCAACGTGTAGATAATAGTGATCGGCAGGCAGAAGATGCACATGAGGATGTCAGAGCAGGACAGATTGACGATGAAGATGTTGGTCACGTTGCGCATCTCCTTGTGCCGCGTGATGACAAACACCAGACATGAGTTCCCAATGAGACCCATTGCCATTACTGTGCTGTAAGCTACGATGAGCAAAGTGGTGCCACTCACAGAGAGCGAGCAATCCTCGGCGGAGTAGTCCCACGGTATCTCTCTCCACAAGGCTTGGTTGTGATTGGTGTTGTGCTGTGGCTCCATGATGGTGTTCATTGGTTCACTCTAAAAGCTGGGAACTAATATTCATTTGTTGGGTCACACCAGCTGTGATTAATTCATGAATTATATTTGCATCGCATTGCTTTTTGTCATCCTTACTCTTTGCCAGTCTACACAGCAGTCCTCAGTTTATGCCTGCAACAATAAGAAAAAGCAATAAGAGAACTTACATTTTCTGGCATGAAAAGCTTATTTTTGGCATTATTAATCATTTGGATATTTCAGGGTTGGGTAATCATTCAAATGGAAATATAACTCATTTATTTTAAAAAATGCACCATGAAAAGAATCGATACTTTGCTTAAAAAGTTAATTTCATCATCAGAACATAATGTATTGGGGACATGTGGCAAACTGGGATTCTCTTGCTGCAGGTCAGGTTTTTTTTTTCTTTTCTCACAGCTCTCCCAGATGGAGCTCCACAAGTGTCTCTTTTGGTGCAGAGATGTATTTACTGGTCCAATTTCACCTATGTACATACTGGCAATGGAAAGAGATCTGTGGAAGGGACAATTATCATCATGAGGCTGTGGGCTGAATGAGGACCTTCTATGTCCTCGAGTACAGGCTCGAGGAATAAAACATGCGCTGATGGCATATCATCAAGAAAACAGACTTTGTGGCATGACTATAATGGCATGCGGATTTAAATTTCACACATTATCACAATGGTTATAATGACTTGTTTTTCAGGGACAACCATTTCCTCTCGACAGCAGGAACTGATTTTGTTTCTGTCCATAAAGGAACAAACACCTCTTCAAAATAGGCCCTTAGATCCTAATACACATGTGATGCATACAATTTGGAACAAACGAATGTGCTGGAAAACAGAGATGACACAATTTCAACACAACAAGCCTAAGAACATCTGGACAGTGTGTGTGAATATGCAGCAGGGAAAGTGGGACACATGAACCAAGATATTTACCCTAGGATCAGCTGCCCAGATATTGGTGTTGCCAGACAGCTTTGCTAACAGAACGGAATCGCCAGGATTTATTGTTTTTAATTGACAACTCCTTAACAATGACAAATGATGACAGACAGGACATCAGCTGCTCGTGGCTGTCTCTATTATGATCAGTACTGTCAGTATGATGTGCTGTGTTATCTGTGCTAATTCAAACCAAGCCAGCGTATTCATAACTCTCACAAGAAACGTGTACATGGAGCTACGGTGATACCACTTGAATTCCTTTGTGTTGCACAGGCTCCTGTGTTTAGACTCCTGGATAATTCATATCCTCCTGGGTGTCAACCTGACTAAAAAGGGATGGTCTTCTGCAAGATATTAAACACTCACATTGATACATTGCTTTGTGTTGGGTCTGCTGGCAGAACGAAGATCAGGCAATGGAAAAAGCAAATGTACCAATAAGGACACATGAGACTTTGTATGTCTGTCTGTAGATAACACTAACATACATTAAGTATAACGTGCGATGAACTGTGTGGAGTGTGTTGAAAAAAAAAGAAAGAAAAACACAAACGCCCATGGGGAGTGGACTCAAAAACACATTTGTTTGTAAATTGTCAATAAGATGTTAGTGAGTAATAAGAGATCAGCTCTGTTCAGTCAAATGAAATAAAAACAGATGGACATCAAACCCTGACAAAATGTAATATATATATAAAACACAGTTGAGGATATAAAAACGTGTGCAGCTGTTGTGCAACCTCTGTCTGCAACTGTGCGTCCTGTCTCACTGAGGTGGACCTCCTCAGCTCCGGACAGGTGGAGGACACTCCGCGGTCCTCTGTCCGAGCAGGGAGGGGGACACTGGGGACAACCCTTCACTCATCTCCACCTTGAGACTTGCTGGATGTCCACTAAACAGCGATGCTTTTATAGTCTGCGCAAGTGGCAAGTGAGGGGGACACTCGCAATAAATACATTAATCACGGCAGATTTCAAAAAACCTTTACGTCCCGCTCCGTTACACAACTCACGACCCGCACCTTAAAATTCATAATTCTAGATTCAAATGTCAAACCCATTGATCTGTAGCTTCGGAAATAAAATACAAAACTAAACATTACCAACCCGATAATAAAATAACATATCTTGCACTTTCAGATTCACCCCCTCTCTACAGCGCAAACAAAGAGAGTTCTAACACACAATGAAATAATAGGATCCATCATTTCTTACCGAGGTGTCCTTTCCCTGTGGGACCTGGAGCGCGGATCTGCGTCCAGCAGAGTTTTTTGTGTGTGTGTGTGTGGAGGAGGTGGACAGGACTTGTCCCCGATCACTGTACTGAGATGTCTCCTGAAGCGTCCTCACGCCTCGCACTCAGAACGGGGATGTGGCTGCTCGCGAACATGTTACATAAGGAGTTGCACGCGCGTGCACCTATGTACGAGTGCGTGTGTGTGTGTGTGTGTCTGTGTGTGTGGTGAGGGGGGCTGAACTGTGCACACTGCTTCACCTGAAGTCCATGAAATGTCTTAGATAGATAATAGATACGTTTCCTTGTTCTCTAATTGCAAAGAGAATGAGCATTTCGCATAATGACGCAGCACACCATGTAAAACATCAATGTAGCATAATAGTGATATAGTTTATTGTTTTAGTGCAATACAAGTGCAATCATTATTGGACACTTTTCAAAATGGTTTGTCTATACACAAAATGAATGAGACAGTGTGTTTCTCACCACATGGGGAAGATTTTTGGATGAAGATTTCAGTGTACTTGCTGGTGGATAAACTGGTTTTGAGTGAATAGTGACTTTTGAAGTAGACACAAAAACACTCAGTATCAATGAAAGGGAAACTTGAAATAGGTCAAGAGGATATGACTAAACTATGATCATATAGCACGAAACAAACTAGTCCATTCTACATTTTGCTGCCAGCATTGAATTTTAAATGTAGATGGATACTCACTGAAAAAACAATAAACCATTGATGGCCGTTAAATCAGCGATATGCTATGCAAACGTACATGATAATTCCCATCCAAACTGACTGAAACCACATCATGATGAACATCTTTGTTCCGAGTCCTCAGCACATGACGCCCCAGAACTATTTTAAAGCCCTCTTTTGCACCTCTCTCGCTTGTGCAACAGATTCACACTGTCCCCACACACTCCTGTTTCAAGTGGAGGCATTCGCTGTTTGACTGGGAGGCAGAACGGTGAAATGACCGTTGGCCACCAAGACGATTAATCTATGCACATGTTTTCTTTGAGACGAGCAAGAATGCCAAAATATTGTGCAAACAGTTGTGCCATTCTTCCATTTTTTTTCTTGGCCCAAATGTGCAAAATTCAATATTGCAACTTGGAATGTACCTTTGCCCTTGTGCAATTTCCACAGCTGTCACTCACGTTTGCTGATTGACCTTTTTTCTGTGCTGTTTTGACAGAGGGGGAGAGGAAAACATATCCTTGAGTAAGTCTTAAATGTCTCAAAAACTGAGCAGTACTAGCGTGACATCAAAGTGCTTTTGACAGCTTGTCCACCAGTTTAATATGATGGAGGACACTCGGCACAATGGAATGTGGCCTAACTTCTCAGTTTGTGTAATCTGGAGAGGAAGAATAAAAAGGGGGGACCTGCTTCCTAAAAGTAACAATACTGTCAAACAGCACATGTATACAACAGAAAGCAGATTAGTTGTGTTTCATCTCAGGCGATAAGGTAGAACAAGAGCAGATAACATGTTTGAAACATTTAGTTTGAAAAATCCTCTCATTGTGACATGAAATATGTGATATGCTCTTTCATGGCTTATTTTATTCAGTAAACTCTATCTAATGTTTAGGCTCCTGTCCTGTATCTATTTCTACAATACACAGTATGACTCGATTCACATATGGCCATATTTGGATTCAGATTCATTATTAGATAAGGCATTTGTGCAGTTTCTTGTGGGAAAAATGTTCATAGTTTTCTGTGTCACTGGCAGTGTAAACCAATAAAGCACAATCATTAGTAGTAGTTTCCCTGGGGTAACTCCCCACATCCATGCTTGGGGGAGCAATTTGTCTGTGTGTATTTTTGAGTGCTAAACCTGTTATTTGTCTCGACAAAAACTCAACTGATTTTAATATCCTCTGCGGTATACTGTATGTATGTATGCAGTATTGTTTGTAGAAGTAATAATAATAATAATAATAATAATAATAATAATATAATATATATAATAAATACAGACATTAAACCAAAAGACTTATGTAACACTGACTCATATAAAGAAAATCATTATTCCCTGGGTTCATAAAGTGAGCAATCAAGACAAATAGATGGAAGACATGAAAAATAGAGATACAATAAATAAAGATAATAATGATATCCATTATAATGACAATGTTGTAAATCATAACACAGGTAACCACGGTTGTGTGTAAATTTCCCCTGTTCCTGTAATTGAGCTCAAGGCCGATCTGTGTGCCTCATCTATTGTGTCGGTGTTAAAAGATCAGCACAAAAAGATTTACTGCAGCTAACCCTCATCATAATTCCATTTGCATGTCATTCTGTGCCAACACACTGTTTAGCTTTGATGTAACCATATGTCAAGTAGTGATAAGGAACCTTATGCATACGTGTATACCTGTATGTACAGAGAACATATTAAATGATGCACTAATCAATCAAAAGCTGCAAACATAGTCTTTTGCAGGAGTCCATATGTTTCGAGGATGCAACACACAAACCAATTTTTGAATTGCATCTCATTATTGGCATGTAAAATTTACTGTATGCATGATTTATCAATATATAGATGTATGCAATATATATAATGTTTGATATAAGAGTATTGTGCATAAGGACATGTTTCACATTACAAAGTAAGAAGGAAATAAATAAAGGGAGGTAAATCAAAAATATATGGAATAGTGACCTGTAATTAAAAATGGGCTATGTCATTGTTAACTTATATGAGCACTTGAATGGACGATAACTACTGCAGAAATCTTCTTATATAGAGGTTGGATCCCTCCTTTGAGCTGTTTGATTCAAAGACTGAAACACTGAAATGATGTAAATCAAGTGGCTCAATCTTGCCTCCAGCTATTCTCTCATTCCGTCCCTAAATCCATACACACTGTGCTCATAAGGTAACTCACCAATCGAAGAACACTGTTCCCTGGAATATTTCAGCCCTTTACATGAGCCACAAGCTGAAGTGATCCTTGACACCCACACTGCACTTTAAATCCCAGGGGCTTTTCAATAACCCCAGCTAGGAACAAATGCCACACTGCCTGGGGTAGTCGCAGGGGACTTACAAACCTCAGTTGCACATATCACATCTGACACAGAAACTCACCCTGATGCTCTTCTGTTAAAATGGGAGTTTGGGGAGCAGCAGGTGCTGATGACTATTTCAAATAGAACATTGTCTTTTTCCTGGTCCACTGTGAAAAGTTAGTGCGTCAATAGTGATAAACTGTTTCTAAAACTGAACTCCGGAAGATGTCGAGTAAAGGGGCCTGGAAATGATACTGATTTTACCGTTGTGTCCAAAACAGCTTAAACGTTTGTGTGAAGCTCCTCCGCACATCTTCAAATAAATGTCTCGACTTGGGGTCTACCTCCTCATTGTGTTGGTCTTACTGTCAATTTTTTTCCCACCATCAACCTTATAAATGCCTGCATCAGTAAGCAGATGAAAAAATGAGGCTATGATAAATCCACTGTGCGTCATACTTCTTCACAAACAAACAGCTAACCAATGAAGTTAGAAAGTAGCTGGTGAACACAGCAGAGCTGAGATAGATGTTTCCTTCAGCAATTAGTGGTGACCAACGGATGCAAAAGGAGAGTCAATATAGTGCTGCTCTCGAGTAGACTAGACTAAATTACTGTAGATTTAAGGACCACATATGTTGTAAGATATCCTGGGAAATATCCTCATTCACAGTAAGACATAATGTGAAGCTACTGCCGGAAGGCAGTTGCCTTAACTAGGATACAGCATGTCTGCTTGTGTACAAAGGCCACAAAAAACACCTACTAGCACTGGTTTTGTACTAAACATATATGATATAGTTCACAAGTGAGCCTTTGAGGTACAGAAAGTCATATTTAAAGACTAGACAGACCTGTGTTATTATGAATCAAATATGGACATTCAGATTCATAGTTTTGGTAATAACCACAGTGGACACGTACACATACATTCTCTGTGCTGGGAATATTTGCATCACGATGCTTGACCTTTAGCTGACAAACTACATTTAGTGCAGAGGAACAAACTGATTTTAAATTTGGAAAGGAGAAAAGATGGGGTGGAGGGAGAGTACCCCAGAGGAGTCTGAGATTGGGGTTTATTAAAACACAATTGCATTAGCAGCCCGAAAGATACAATCAATCCAGAGTGCATTAGTACTGCTGACGCTTCTTTAATTTATATAGATGTTCTGCATGGCATTCCAAAGTGTTCGACGTGCGATTCAGAATTCGTCGTCGCAGCAAATAAAACAGTGGATGTCACATACCAAAACAGCACGCACCGCTATGTAAGAATGAATGACTGAATTCAGAGGCAGCGTAAGACTGCAAGTTGCTATCCCCAGAAAGCCCCGTTCAATATGAATCCAGATCTACTGGCATGTGTCTGTGTATGGATGTGACTGACCTCCCACTCTTGGCCACTGAAGCTTTATCCCTATTAAAATGTGATCCTTCATCAGCACCACTTCGCTTGGCCTCATTGCAAGGCACACGGTTACCAAGGTTACAGTACATGGCTATGTTTGTGAAACATCACAGAGAATTGTGTGCCAATCGTGCACTGACAAACAGAGTGTAAGATGTCAATTGAAAACTAGAGACAAGAGTAAAGTACAGGCTATTTCCATTCAATATTCCACCAAACCTCTCCTGTGAGTGCGTCAGTCAAAGCACACACCAGCCATACTACTTTCCTCTGGGAAATTCCAGTTCCCTACCCTTTGTGGGCCATGTGAGAAAAGATGTGAGCATCCACCCCCCATCTTTCTGTACAATCGTTAAATGAACATTGACCATAAAGCACATGGTCAAAACTTGTGACACTTAGAGATTTTTGCTTCCATTTCCCTCCTAATGTCAACACCAACTGATAATCCTCGTTATCCTGTAGAGCAGGATGTAACATTCAGAGGCTTTAACCTTTGTATATTTTCTTCAAGTACTCAGGGAGGAGGATAAATCTCCCAGCCTTTTCCAAAGATGACTCTGACCTCTTTGGGAAAAAAAATAGAAGGATATACTGCTTTAGCAGACTTGAGGGTTGAGGTCAAAAAAAAAAATAAAGATATTTCCATTGAATATCAAGTAAAATGTACATAATTCCAAACAATAAAACAACTGTCGAGTGACAATTTAGTTTCGCACAAAATGATTCATAATCACAACAAAATATACAGAGGCGGATCATGTGGCAGTGCGAATGACCCCCAGCTGTTTATCATTTCATGAAGATTATTTGTCAACCCACTGGCTGCCATCTTTAGATGGTGGGCAGGCCTTATGAAACAGCACTACTGTGCAATGTGTCACAGGGTTTTGGTTCAGAGGAAAAACGATTGCTCTCGTCACAATCAGAGAGAACCAACAGCAACATTTCCCCTGGCAGGACAGCAACTCAGTCACTTTCCAACCATCCATTCAGCTTTTGAATTACCCCGCAGGGACAGTCTGGAGAGGTTGTTCTTACATGTCAATTTTTTTTTTTTGCTATTTTGCCACTCTTTTGCCATTTAAATCTCCTGTGCTACACATGGCAGGTAGTTGGCATGGAAACCATCGTGTAAATGGGGTGCGAGAAGAATGAACTGCACCACTGGAGCTCTGCTGTTCCTAACTAATCAGTTGTATTGTCCTCTGCTCTCCCAGTTTCTTCCCTTATCAGATATAGGACATAGGTCCCATGCTGTGGAGCGTGGCTGGTATTCACTTTTTATCCGGCAACAGGTTGCTCTGCGCCGTTCCTCATTAGAGCCCATTGTACCTAATGCACACACAGTCCTGTTTACTATCGGCCAGTAACAGTATCATGACGCAGCGTCCTTATGCAACTTATTAAAAAAAGGTTGTCATATTTACGGAATCTGGCTAACATCAAGGTCATGGCTTGTGCTATATGTTGGTAAGTGCTGCAGCCCACCTCCCTTTTTAAATGTCTGTATGTAGCTGCAGCTGACACATTCTGTAAATGCAGCATACTTTGTTTTCATTAAAACTTTTCTTTGTTCTGCTGCACAGCTTTTTCCTGATGCGAGGAGACAGTCTGATGCTAATGGAATAGAACACTCCAGTACCACTTATAGCAAAACCAAGCTCACTGTGCTCTCCCAGGAAGGTCTAACAAAAAATGCTTCTGCATTGATTGATTACACAACAAAAGCACCGGCAACATAACTTAAGCCCAGAATTGTGTCCCTTTAATTAGCAAGTGAGATATAAAATTCGTATTGAACTATTGAAAAGTGAACTGTGCACATGTCTGCAATATCCATCGCTCAGAAGGTTTTGTACTAGATCTACTTGATCACAAGCAACTTTATTGTATTTGACTGATATTGTGAAACATTTGTCTTTGAACAGTGAACATATTAATGATTTGATTGAAACAGTCACAAATGAGATGTTGGAAGGACAGTTTGAGTAAAGAAAGACAATATATGATCTATCAAAATAGATTTCTTGCTGATCGGCTGATCAATTAATCAAGTAATTGTTTTAGTTCTCGGTCAATTTCCTGCCCCTAAAACAAAAAGCCAGGAGAGCATTCCCCATTCAATTCTACCTGTGCTCTCCACTGCAACAAACAGTATGTTAGACTGGAGAATAAATCATGTTATTTATTATTCCAACAGACAGAAAAATCACTTGTCTTCATGTGAGGACATTACGAATGCTAATCAAAACTTCAACAGAAGATGAATGATATTATAAGTCCTGAGCAATATGGAAGAATATATTTTATGAAAAAAAGCATCATGACTTCTTGCCAGAGGAAATCAATTTGGCAGCTGTATGCAGTTATCAAAATGTGGGGACATCAAAATTTTGGAGTAAAATGATAAATACGTGTGGTTGACCAGAATGACGGAAAATAAAATAATTTTAGACTCAGTGTATCAATGTTCATACCTTACAATATATTATTATGAGTTATGAGCACTTATTGTGTTACATCCATACATCCATCCATTATTATGTGGGTCACAGGGGGAAACGGAACCAATCTATCATGTTAAATAAAACTATTATTAGAAAACAAAGATCATTTATGTATTTGTTTATCAAATATCAAATTATCTGGAGTAAAACACTGGCCAGATTTTATTTTAATGTTGACAAGTAATTTAAGGGGCTTTCAGGTTGTCCTTGCTGTGGACCAAGGTAAAACGGCCATCTTTGGCGGCCCCTTCGAGCTAGGGGCCCTAGGCAAGTGACTAGGTTGCCTGCCCCGTTGTGACGTCCTGGTCAGCGGAGAAAATGTGAGGACATTTGGAGAGGGAAGAGCATCCTCGTGTGTTTGACAGACAAAGTCACAGAAAATAAACATTTGTGAAAAAAAAAATCCTTCATGAAATAACATTAGAACATTAAGAAGTCAATAATCAGAAAACGTCGCAGAATGAACATGTTTACACACTAAAAATCATCATCGAGACAAACAGCCGTCAGATTATCCTCCCAGCAACGGGATATGGGTCCTGACTTACTGACGCTCAGATAATGGGTGGGTCGACACGAGCCCTTCGGCCAATAGCGCATGAGATCACCCTGCCACAAAAAAGTAAACAGGCTTGTTTTGATCTCTCCAAAATGATTTCGCAGCGGATCGATGCCACTGGGATCGATCGGACAATGATGCCAGGTTCTTCTCTCTGACGGACATGATCCTATTTCCGTGCTGTCGATTTTATTTCGGACATTTGAGAGACTGTGTGGTTGTTTTTCTTTGCATCACGTTACAGCGGCTGGCGATCAGCTGTTAGCCTGCTAGCTGCCGTTCCGCTTCGTTTCAACTCAACACTGGATTTTACGGCTCAGCTCGGCAACCAGCAGTGGGTCAAAAGTAAGGCGTGTGTTTGTGCGCGCGCTTGCGTGTGTGTCTGTAACCATACTCTGTCACGTCGTCGTGGAACCGTTATAGATTAGAGCGTGTGACGTCATTTGTGTAGCGAACTTGTCATATGCTGCAATCTGTAACTGTCCATTAACCGTGACCACCCGCTAGCCGTTCAGCCGCAGCGGTATGTAAGTATGTGAAGGAAGACACAGTGGCCTTTGCACCGGAGAGATCGCAGCGATGAAGCCCGAGTATCTCGCCATAGCGGAGGATGAAGAGCCGAGTCCGATGGGAGGACGCGCCGGGTCGTCAGGCCGTCCAGGCCGACAGAGCTACCGGAGCCCGGGTCACTTCCGCAGCCTACTGGACGGCCTGCTGGCTCTCAGACAGGGGGGCATCCTGTTCGACGTGGTGCTGCTGGTGGAGGCTCGTCCCATCCAGGCCCACCGCATACTCCTGGCAGCCTCCTGCGATTATTTTAGGTAAATCGAACCCCCAGCAGCGCTCATTTCCAGTGTCTGTATTCACCTCCAGGTTTCTTCGCTTGTTTATTTGAGTCACCGCATCAGTACGATTTACCACGACCTTGTTTTTGTTTTTATCCATGTAGATATACACTCTAAAATCAACAAACTGTACAGGCTGTACTCTCATGCAATCTAATGACCGTGGCCAAATGGCCAGAGGCCCTTAGGCTACTAAATATATCACCAGTCAAGCAGTTAAACACTTACTCTTATTTGATTCCTCTAAAGCACAATCTAATTAGTGAGCGCAGGTGTCCTCAGCCCAGTGTCACAAGACAGCCAAAACTTGCTTAAGAGTCCAGTTAAATCAAAGTTCATGCTCGCGTAAACCGCCCTGGCAGCCTATCAACGCTGTCATATGACCAGCAGCCATATTAGATCGTTTAGTTTTTTACTTGTGTTTTTCCTCCCTGCTTATGCTGTGATTTTATACACAGCCAGGAATCTGTCACAAATGAAACGTGAAATCTGCCTCATGTCCACACACAGCCATACAGTGACATAGTGGAGTGATGCAGATGTACTGACTGTGAAGTCACTTTAGCACTTTGAACTTCACCTGAGTGTAGGGCCCCTACTTCTGGTAATGAATCTCATTATGGTGCTAAAAGAAGGTAAAGACAACGCGCAATATGTTCCAATGTACTGTATGCTGGTGGATGTGATTTAGCCAGTGAAGTCCATTACATGCAGAAGATGTACACATAGTTTAGCCCGATCAGGCAAAGTGTTATCTAGAAATATGGGCGTTACAAATGAAACACTTTTCTCCATCAGGGGAATGTTTGCTGGGGGCCTTCGGGAGACACAGCAAAATGAGATTCCAATTCATGGAGTTTCCTTCACGGCTATGAAAAAAATACTTGATTATATCTACACATCAGAGATTGAGCTAGACCTGGATTGTGTTCAGGAAGTCCTGATAGCTGCCACTCTGTTACAAGTAAGCTATTTGTTGCTCATTCTTCGAATACAAAAACTGTAAAATATGAGATTTCTTTTTCGGCTGACCTTTGTCCTTTCTGTCTTTTTACAGCTTGAGAATGTCATTGGCTTCTGCTGTGATTTCCTCTTCTCCTGGCTGGATGAGAGCAACATCTTAGAGGTGTATCATCTTGCCGATCTCTATGGGCTGGAGCAGCTTAATGCCAGGCTCCACTCCTACATCCTCAGGAACATCCAGACTTTGTCTCAAGCAGAAACGTACCGACAGCTCCCCCAAGATGAAGTCTTCAGAGCACTGAGCAGTGACGAGCTTCAGGTGAACAGTGAGAACGAAGTGTACGAGGCCGCTCTTCACTACCACTACAGTCCACAGCAGGTGGAAACTGACCAGGTGTACTTGCAGGTCAGTCCCAAGGTGTGTCTGCATTTTGTACCTGCCTCTCTATCAGCTGCACAAACAACTAATTGTTTACTTTCCTGTGCTTATGTTTTATTAATCCAACCCATTACATTTCCTTTAATTCTCCGACCTAAAGGACAATCTCAAGATGGTTGGTGCTGTGCGTTTCTGCCTGATTGAGAAACAAGTGTTGCAGAGACTGTATGGCAGACTGAACCAGTGTCCGCTGAAGGACTCCGTTTCCGCTGCCTTGCGTTATCATGAGCAGGAGATCTTGCAACCCGTCCTGCAGAGTCCGCTCACCCAGCCGCGGTCCACCTACCAATGCATCCTAGGCTTCGGGGGGATGTTCTCCTCCAGCTCCCCCATAGACAATGAGCACTTATTTCAGGTGTTCCACCCAAGCTGGAGGGAGTGGAGGACTCTCTCCGCTGCTTATGCCCCCAGGATGTCCAACCAGGGCATCGCAGTGCTCAACAACTTTATTTATCTCATTGGAGGAGACAAGAACACCAGTGGATTTCGAGCGGAGACCCACTGCTGGAGGTGTGATACTGAATATGTATTACGTTCAAGAGAACACTGACCTGACCCATCTCAGGTCATATGTGGTCATATTCATGTTTCCATCTATTGTCAGGTCTTGCGCCGATGCCGATGGAAGTACTGGATTCATATTTTTTTTGTTCACTGTGCCTTGTCCGTTTTTCCCAGATACGACCCTCGTCACAACATCTGGTGCTCCATCGCGCCTCTGCAGCAGCAGCATGCCGACCACTGTGTTTGTGTGGTGGGGGGCCATATTTATGCCATAGGGGGGCGAGACTACAGTCATGAACTGGACTCAGTGGAGCGCTATGACCCACACACAAACAAGTGGGAATATGTATCATCGCTAAAACGAGAGGTATGAAATGTTCAGAACTGAATGATGATAAAAAAACAATTAGCTGCTTGCAGTACTTGTATCATCCACATGATGTTGCTACATGCTCACCTAAGTATATGATGGCAGCACTTTCCAGTTGTAAGTCGGGAAGGTGTTCCCTATGTCTTAAATCACTTCATATCTGGATATACCCTCCCATTAGGTGTATGCCCATGCTGGAGCTGTGACTGGTGGCAAGATTTATATAACCTGTGGGCGCAGAGGACTGGCTTACCTCAGAGAGACCTACTGCTTTGACCCTGCTGCTAATCACTGGACGGGGTGCACGGAGGGGCCAGTGGAGCGGGCCTGGCATGGCATGGCTGCTGTGAACGGACGCGTTTATGTAATTGGGGGAAGCAATGATGAGCGTGGATACCGGCGTGACGTCCTGAAGGTATGATGGTGAAACAGTCGTCACAGTGTTTCGTACAATTTAACTTACTAGTTCCTTTCTATCTTTTACAACGCCATGCTTTTTGCATTATGACATATTCATTTATCTAATTCAGGGGTCACCAACCTTTTTGAAACTGAGAGCTACTTCAATGGTAATGATTAAAACAATGGGCTACTTGTTATCCCTCGCGCACACCCTGACACGCACCAGGTACTCCAGGGGAATGCGCAGTTCGCATCTACGGGAGAAAGTACCGCCTGGTCACTCACAGGATAGACCTGTGGTCAATTCCTGATTATAAATAAAGCAAATGAACACACCCAAAAATAACAAAACACGAGACCCATCAAGAATACTGATCAAAAAGGAATGGGCAAGTGTTAAAAAATCTTAGCTTTTCCCCCCGGGGTCTGAGCTTTGACGCTGGTCCCACTTCTTTCACACCGGTCCAGCGCTGATCGGCCTCTGTACGCTTTACAAAAGGAGGCCCTTCGGCCAGCCGAACTCCTAATCCCTGACTCTATTGGCCCTGGCTTCTCTTGAACCTGGCCCCCGGCTACCTGTCCTCAACGCAGGCAGTGCTAACCAGCTAACACACTCCTCTGCTTTTGGCACACCGCTGTCTCGACACAGGTGCAGCCACTTGCTGTGATTAGCGTCCTTAGCCACTCTCTCCCCCAGACACTGTTAACTTATTTATGTTTACATTTATTCTTTACAGGTTTGAATATTTTATGTTGTAGTTTTGAGACAACTGCACGTGTTGAATCCTGCACATTGAGTTTATTTGTATTTACCTGAATAATTGGTTCTGAAAGTCGCATGAGCGTCAGAACAGGTAGAAAAAGGTTACTTTACGTAAATAAAGAGAAATATTGGATTCTGAGGCCTACCATATATATTTCGGATTGATTTTAAATTGAACACAGTGCTCTTTCATTAATGAATGCCTTCCGCTTCTTCTTTTGTCCCCAGGTGGCATGCTTTGACCCCACAGCCAACTCTTGGTCTTTGATGGCCCCTCTTCCCGCTGGACACGGAGAACCCGGTGTGGCAGTTCTGGACAGTCGCATCTATGTCCTGGGTGGGCGCTCCCATGACAAGGGCAACAGGATCAAATACATCCACGTGTACAACACTGACGCAGATGAGTGGGAGAACGAGACGGAGTTCAAGGAGCGCGTCTCTGGCATGGCTGCCTGTGTGGCGTTCATGCCTCCCGCTGTGATGACCCAGGCCAGGACCTGGGAGCAGCGCACCAAGGCCTCATGGGAAGACGTGGACATGGACAACTCGGAGGACTCGAGTGAGGACTGAAGCTACTGTGCTGAACCGAATCTTAAACACTGGAAACTGCACTTTGTTTGAAATCAGCATGTTGAATTTGAAGCATTTGAGGATGTGTTCCGTGGCAGTGGTTATGGCAGCATTGTGTCCTTTGTGCATGTTGACCACTTTGAGTGCCTCTGAAACAAAGTGTCATTCAGGATCTTTGCGCACCTTTTCTTACTTCTCAGATGTGATCTTAAATAATGTCACTCAGACCACACATCCCTGCCTGATCAGATCCTAATGCTACTGTTTGTCGCCATTCCCCCAGTCACTGAAACCGTTTTTTGTGTTGTTTGTCACAGAGAAACTTTCCAACCTCAAAGTAAAATAAAACAGAGAAGACTACTGGTTTAGCAATAACCAATAACCAGATTGCTCTAAACTGTAAATGTAAATCTTTCATGACTTTTTGACAAGGGTTCTCCTAAACTTAGGTTGCAGCTTCCATTTTATAGGCAGCTGTTAACCTTTGTAGTGTAATTTTAAGCAAGTGAAACTTTCTGTGATACAAGGATCTACACTTGAGTTATTGTCACATTTAGACTACTGAATTATAGCTGCTCAGTTACATTTTAATAGTGTGCCCTTTTATTTTGGTGATCGCACCTAAATCTGTGAAGTGTATTGTGTTCATCAGTGTATGATAAGCTGGGATGTGCCTCAGATATTTTGCCTCTGAAATGAAGGTTTGTTGTCGAGAACAATATGTATGGTGCACCTGATAAATGACACCCTGGTGCCACAGGGTGTCATTTCGTTTTATGTGTTGCCATGTCTTTGGATTAACTATGAACTTAAAGTCTTGATCTTTTTGTGATGTAAATGGAACCATAATGGTCATGTTTTCGTGTTATCATGAAACTTTCATAGTTTGTTATTACATGGCACATGAATCCAAAGAGCCCAATTTAGAGGTGTTGTACAATATTTGCATTTGCTATCTTGAGTTTTCCTCCCTGTAAGCAATGTGTAACAGATCCTATGCTAAATGACACCACCACTATGCACCGCTTATCTCTCCTTTGAGTTTCAGTTTGCTAGGAGACTTTGTTATGTCTAAGGAATTTGATGTATTGGTACACACTGTTAAATATTAAATGTGAAGTCAGCATCATAGGTTCTTCCAAATTGAATAAAAGCATCTCATGGTGTTTGGCATTTGTCATATATGCATGCAACATTTTTAAATACCGTTTAGACTTGTTGGGTAATCAAGTGTGCTGAGGGGGAGGGAACTAAATTAAGTGGGGAATTGAGGGAGCTCCAAGACAACGCCACTGGGGGACTTGCACCCCAGGAAATATTGTGCCAGTGAAATGGACAGAAACACAGGTTTGATCACCCAACAGGCAGAGACCTGATTTCAGCAGCAAATTAAATGTTTATTTTCAAAAAAAAAAATCTAAATGAGTAGACAGAGTCTAAAGCTGCTCAAGACGAAAAAAGGGTCAAGAAACAAATACAAGAAAATCATTAAAGTCTATAGAGTTCACGTTACTACAGGTGTCCTTAATAGGCCTCAGCATGAAATCTTAAACTATTCGTGTACTTAACAGTTGAAAACTAAGTCCAACAAATCTATACTAAAGAAAACTAAACTGAGGCCCCATGTGGAGAGACAGATTACATATTGTGTTCAGGGCTGCTACCACAGATTGCCTTCAGTGCAGCAGAGCAACCTCACATCAAGCGGTGCAGACTAAAGGGTGTATCCCCGTGCATCGACTCGCATGCACAACAAACGTGATGGGTCCTTAACACGGGTGCCTAGCCGCCCAACCATACAGCTTTAGGGAAAAAGAACCGCACACCAAGGCAAACAATCAAATAAACACAGCTAAGGACATACACCAAATAATATAATGCAAAATAAAGTCCCTTCAAATAAATAAATAAATAATAAAGAAATACAAAACCAGTAAAGCAGGTGGTGTTAACAACTTAAAGCAACTTCAAAATATCACAAGACAACTAAAGGAAAACTAACCTGAATAAGAGAGAATATGGCAACACTAATAGGACCAACTAAAGGGTTAAATAAGGGACAAACAAAGTGACATACTACATGCAGACTAAAAGGCAAGGTAAACCACCTCTGGTATGGGACATTACCAACCAAACCCAATCACCAACACTGGCAGCCACAGCAGGGACAGAGAATAGGAACACAGGTGTTTTATATATTCCAGCCCTGATTAGACAATTAGTGAGGGGAGGAGACGGTCAACCAACACACTCTTCAACAAGAGGGGATTCTTGCCCACCACGCATTGTACATGGTAATCTTTTATTTTATGGGTCTGTACGTTTATACTACTACTTGCCTGGAAAATAGAGACCAGGTTCTGAAAGTCCTTATTTTTCCTTATCCCAATTTAAATGAAATATGCAGAAAATTGAGCATTTATCCAGATAAACAATGTAACCAGTCTTTCTTTTTGGCACCAGGGAAACTTCGCAGGATTACCTGCCCTGGCCTTAGTTTGACTTTTAAACTCATGTTTCCACTTTCTATGAAAGGTCATGTTGCTGCCTTGGTGTCACAGTTTCATAAATGCATCATTAAACCCTACTTGTTTGTACTATTTACTGGTGGTTGCTGCCTTCTGCCCTTTATTCCGCCCAGTCTGTACCAGTTCCTCTCCATTTGGCCCTATACTACGCCAGCTTTATGAAGGCTGACTGCCACTTTCCTCTCCAAGGCTGTTACATCTACATCTGTTACCCCCCCACCCGTCCTAAGTAAGAGCGCCCCTCCACCCCTCTCTTTCTCACACCATTGTGCCAGCCCCCGCTAAGTTGTCTGGTCGTTTTTGCTGACTCCAGCAATGGACATCCAGCTTCAACAATGTGCTGTGTTTATGCATCACTCTTTTCTTTTCATTTTAAAGCTGCACCACCTCCTGGGGAATACTTAAGACATATGTCCTGCACTTAACCATGTCAGCTGCCTTTACAGTCATCTAAATCCAGATCGATCTGGTGCTCTTTGCTGGACCATTATCAGAGCAATTAAAAGGCCCAAATTACCCACTGAGCCATCAAGATTAAACTCAGTGGAGTTGTGAATGTGTGTATCAAGGGAATTGTACTAAGTGCTTGCATTCATTCTTTGCTTCTCCTGCTGTGTAGTAGAGGAGGAGGTCCAAAGTCTGGCAATTAGTCAAAAGAGAACAAAGAATGTGGACCTGTGGATGGAGATATTTTCACTGTGTGACTCACGATATTCCTGACAAACATGACACTGCACTCAGTAACCTTTGAACAGCAGCTGTGCATTCTAGATTTGTAATATATAAATACACAGTAAATATTTCAAGCAAATAAATTGCAGAAGCCATTGTACAAATCTCAGCTAAACCCCAGATTTTTTTCTTAGCAGAGGCATATGTTGTAACTTGTTTTGTGTGCTGTATGCCTGTGAATACAGAAGTGGGGAATAAAAGTATTTTGCATGTCTGATCCTTAACATAATCTGCTGTGTCAAAAGCTCTTTAATATCTTAAACTGCAATTTCATTTCTCCAATTCCATAAGGTATGATTGTGTCTTCAGCGGCTTCATTTAAACAATGTATATGGATCTAACCTTCATCACACTGACTCTCTCGTAGTAGTACTACTACGAGAGACATCTTTCTTCTTATCCTCATTAAAAGGAGTTTATTATCTGTGTGTATGATGGAGCTGGGGAAGTCTAAGGTTGGATGTAGTGGTTCATGATTCCTCAAAGATAATGAATCACACGGACCAAAACGCCACAGCAAAATCCACACAATGTCCGAATTTTTCCTCAAGGATGACCTCCTCCTCCTACTCCTCCCCCCTGGACTTTACAACAGTCATTAGCGGCCTATATCCAACCCAGGGTGGAGGCGATGGGCCCAGCCTGTGTTTTCAGTTGTGAAAGGGAGCCAACAGCCCCCCATTTTCATGCTTTTTAAGGCTCATTGAGATGGAGAACGAGAGTCGTGCTGTGCTTTATGATGTTGGTGGGTAAACCTCAGCAGGTGAGCCAGAGTCATGGTAATACAGTGTTTTTAAGGCATGCTGGGCCTGTCGAAACTACAGAGTGGTCCCCATTAGAGCAACAAAGAGGAAATACAAACAGTCACAGGCCATGGATGTGCTGCTTATCAGAGGTGGCCAGGTGCAAACTTGCATTCAACAAAGGCACACCGAACGCACTTTAAAAGGCGTATGGCATGGGTGTAAATCAAAATATCATTTGTACACTTGCATTTGATGCAAATCCCTGTGAGGAATCAGAAAGGCTTTAGGCTTAATTCATTTGGGAATTTGGTCAACATTTAGATTGGACGTAAAGTAAAGAGGAAAACTGCTTGCCATAGCATTATTTGAGACATCCATCAATATTTTGTTTGTTTTCTATCCCAAGCGGATTCTTGATTTGAGAACCTTTTTAGTGTATTTACACACACACAAAACAGAATCACGTTAATTGGTCTTTTATTTTTAGATCACATCACAATTTGATTTGAATTAGTTGCACACTTACATTTTATTCTTTCTTCTTTACAAAAATAATATTTACACTCGAACATGAGATGAAATACAAAATAAATAAGACAATTAATTCAACAATTCTTCATTCTAAATCCTGCCAGTCTGACAGGGGGATCCTCAGACTTCTCACCTCTCAGATTTTTCTTTTCTTGCCACGGGGCATTGGGCCCTTAGCTTTGTCTGGGCATGCATTCTCATTAGCTGTGAGATCTGGAGCGGCTTTCTGACAGTCCATTTACACCGAAGATCCCCTCACCAGCACGAGTAAGAGAACAGTGGGTACTGGCTCCACTCCGCAACGTTGCCATGGTGATAGCCGTGGTGCACAGCTTGCGCGGTGTAGTCGGCAGTCAGGTGGTGAGGAGGTGGATACTGTGCGGCTCCGGGACTGCTCCACTGGCCCAGGGGCTGCTCGGCACTGTAGGGGCTGTAGATGTGGTGGCCTAGGACCCCTGGTTTGCCCGCCTGGGCCATGGTCATGTTGAGCACCCCGGGGTAGTCCTGGGGCCCAGGGAGGTGCTGGGGGCCGCAGGGTGAGGGTCCGATCTCGTGCGTGCGAGGCTTTGCGGAGTCGTGCTCGGGCACTGTGGCGACATCAGGGACCCTGGACTCAAAGCTGCTGCGTTCTGAACCACTGTTGCTGCTGCCGATGCTGGAGGAAGGAGAGGGAGCCTTTCCAAATTCGTGGAACCTGAAGGGAAAAAAAGGGAGGTGGTCAGAGCTTTGTTTATGAGGTTGATATAATATGCATATTATAATATACTATAATTTGTCGTATTCACCTGTATGGTTGGTAGGAAGCAGCAGCAGGAACAAGCTGCTCTGCATTGTACAAATCTCTGGCGTCTGCCCCGACAGGAGAGTCGATCCTCCCTCTGTTCTCCCTCTCTGCGGCCCACGGGGAGTAGCGCTCCTCTTTGACTGCATCAGCCTCTTTCCTCTTCGGCATCTCGCCTTCCTCTGCATCATAACCCTCGTACGATGGGCAGAAATCTGAATAAGATAACAATCATCAGATCAACCATATAACATACAGGATTAGAAAGAAAAAAGCAAGAGGAGGAAGAGGGTCAATTCTGTACCTTGTGGACTGTCGTCCTCTGAGTCCCTATTCAAAATGTCTGACATCTTTTGCCTCTTTTCAGGGCAGGCTGGGCTCTTGTTAGCACGTCTGCAGAAGAACAACACGTTCATGAGAACAATACAACATGCATTCATTCGACTGTAATCTACTGCAGCTGTGAATGTCCCCAGTACATGTATGTGACTCGTGTTACCCACCTTTTTTTGTTTGTGCCTTCCTCCCGGAAACCTTTCGCAAACGGGTTGTGATCGATCTTCAGTTTTGTAATCTATATGATGGGAGAAGAAGAATTCTCAGTAATGGCTGTGTGATGTCCCACCAGCAGCTTGCATTACATTAAATAGCAGGGAACTGACCTTGGTATTCTGGTAGGCAGTGACGGCTGTAAAGGAAGTCTCGGGAAAGGTGAAGGTCTGAAAAACACTCCAACGGACACTGAACAGGTCGTCTGCCTGGACGAGGTGGAAGCGCGGGTGGTACCGATGCATGGAGTGCAAGATGATCTGCAGACAGGAGGAGATTGCTTAATAATAAAAACTGTTCAAACTGTTTGTGCTTCCACAAGCTTCACATCACTTCATTGCATCCAGTCCACTATGACAAACAACAGCTCTAATTCTCTAAATAGCTCTAAATAACTCACATGGCCATGCTGGTCCAGAGTGTTGTTGGTGAGTTTGAGTTTGAGGAAGGAGACAGACTGCTTCATCCAGTGGCTCCCTGGGGCTGGAGAGTCCGGGTGGAGGTAGGTCCTGCAGGGAGGCTGGGGCTCCGCTTTTCCTGCCACCTCCCATTTCTCTTTATTCCACTGTAGGAAAAGGGAACAGATAGTCAGAAAGTCCCTCTGTCACAGAGAGGGGCGATTTACAGACTCCTCCATTCCCACCGTGTGAGAGGAGGAGGATAGGATAGAGAGCAGAGTGACGGCTGGCAGGTACCTCCCACAGAGATAGGGGCTGGTACAGGGGGCTCTCAGCAGGGGATAAAAAAACAGGAAGAGATAGCGCTCTTTGATGTACAATGTCAGGAGAGGAGGGGGGTGATAAACAGGGGATGTGTTGTCTGTGGAAGGTGGCAAACTTTCTTGGATATCTACAGCTGAACCCACAGCTGCTTTTACATTTTTATTTATTTACACTCAGACACTGATCAACTACGAAACCGGTAACCGGTTTTAATAGATTTAACATCAGTAGCTTAAGAGAATTACATCAGTAGCATGATGGAAATCTTTTTTTAAGTTGTTTTCCACAGTTTTGGCAAACTTAGTCAAAAAACACTGATCTGATGGATTACCATCTTTAAAGGTATTGATTTACTTCGTTTTCAATTTTTTTTTTATTGTTTTTTGTATGTTCAAATGATCAAACTTCATCATCATTATAAATGTTACGGCTGATCGGAGAAGCAACATTTGTCTTACCTTATACCTGAAGCCGTCCTCAGGGACCATGTCCACCAGTAGGATGTACTTGGCACATGGAATAAGGCCAGAGAGGTTCACTTTGCAGTGTGGAAACATCCTCCTGGAATACAATAAGTGAACAATGAAAGAAGGAAAACAAAATGCAGAATTGGGGGGGGGGGGTACTTTCCCAACCTTTTGTATGAAATATTTTTGGACGGCTTACCTTCCCGGTTTGGTGATGATCATCTCTGTCCCTATCTCGCTAAAGGTCTTCCAGAGTTCAGGGTCCTCCAGCGTCAGCCTGATGTTACCCTGGAGATAAGCATCGGGGCCAGCAGCCATGGAGGGAGGAGGGGGGCCGTTGAAGTTGGGCTTCAAGTCTAAAAAAGAAAAAAAGATTCATTATAGTTATATTACAACAACAAAAGCGTCAGAATGTATCACTAGGAGCTGCATGATCTGATAAAGACAAACCAAAATTATAATTCTGCTTTGGAAAGTAGGAAGGCTTTGAATGAGAATCCCAGATGTAAATCCAGGAAATGAATCCGTCAACACTCACCTCTAATGGACTGCATTCTTTAGGCACAGGCGTAGAACAAGAAATACGTGAAACTGTTCATGCACCGATGGTCAGTTAGAAAATCCAAGTATCAGTGGTATCCAATGTTTTCCTTCAGCTCTGCTCTCCCTCCTTCATGTGTAAATCAAAACAAAAACAATGAGGGGAAAAAAGAGATATCCAGCAGCTCAGAGATTCAGAAGATTCCCCAGTCGTGTTGAATTGGATATTTCAAATGTCTCGAGTCCAGCAGGACAGGGTGACCATGACTTTTAAGGGGAGACCTGGAGTGGGTGGGGTCAAGGGAACCATTCCCAGGCTTTGAAGTGGCACAATCACAAGTCAATGTCCGGCTGTGATTGGATGGTGCTGGAAATCAAAGAGACTTAACAGAGCGTTGATACCATCCCCACAGGAAGGGCTATGGAGGAAATGCATCTTTATTAACTGCTAAGAGACTTTAAAACAAATATGGACGCACTCATCTGCAGATCAGGGCTCGCAGCGGCACCACAGTCCACAGTGTAAACATCATTCACGCGGGTATAACTGCACACGATAATGCTCTTTAGTGTGTTTGTGCAATGTGGTTAGTGCCCTGTGTGATCCATTTGACACAAGTCAGAGAATTGCGGCAAAGGGCACATTTAGAAGGGATTCATCCACTGTGCTTTGTGTCTACCCCTTCCAGAATCGTGTCAAATGAGATTTGGAAGTATTTAGCATTCAAATAAGGATTGTTCTCTTACTTGCACTGCAATATTTTGCATAAAATGATATACATTTCCAATTTTCATCGCATGGCCTTTTTTCAAATTGTCAGCTTTCTCCTTCCGAGAAATTACACCGTGGGTGGGAAACGCTGTGTAAACCCATAATGGTGTGATGATACCATGCACTCTCTTTCTACAGGTAACTTTTACCTGGGGGCGTCCTCTGAGGCCCGCAGTAGGTGGTGGGTGGGGGTTGTGTATTGGGGTGTCTAGACAGGCCCCTGCTCTGATAGATAATCTCATTAAGCTAGTTTCCCTTGAAGGAGCTGGTTTCTACATGCGGAGAAAGCCCTGTGTATAGGCAGGCAATTAACAGCCAGTTAGCACCAAAGGCCCAAGTTGGCCTTGAATGGGACAGGAGGGGTCGGAGTATAAAGACCTGCTGCGACGACGCGGCCTTCCTCCCACCATCCACATCCAGGCCAAATCCACGGGTGTCAGCGTTCATTCACAGGCCCGTCTCGGCCTGCATTGTGCCATCTTACTGTAGGCAAAACAAATGCTAAACACAGAGTGCATTAGCATGCTGGGAAATGATTCAAGCCACAGCTCTGGTTCTTTCCCCCCCCCCAGTCAAATGAAACTCATTTCAACCTCTTCCCTGGCACCACTAGCATTGCTCTTTGTATTCTCGTGTCTGCGCGCTGCATACAGTGGCTTCTGTCAGCACAGCTCTCCCACACGCATGCACAAAGGCATCCTTGGCTTTTTGTCTGACTGTATGCATAACAGGACACCAACCTGAGCCATGTGTAACACACAATGTGCAATTCAAACGGCAGTGTCTGCAGCAAAGCAATGGCCCCACACTTAAAACAAACAAAAAAAAAAATGGTAGTACAGCACTCTGTGGAATCAGCAGGTAAGTGAGCATAAAGAGATGTTTACTGCGGGCAAGTCTTTCCCGTGAAAATATTGACTGCTTTCTTGTCGGCTCTCTCGGTTCAGGTCGATGTAGAAGCAGAAGAGACAAAAGCGTGGTGATTTTAATGACGCACTTAAGGATGCAAAGAGCTCTATTACCATTTCGGTGAGTCAATTGCTCCGCTTCAACCCACCCATCCTCTCTGCCTCTACGTGGTGGCACAACATTGGCATTGAAGATGTGTTAATATCCACCTTATGGTGTGGAGGAGTTATTAATCACAGGTTTAGTGTGGATCTCCTCACCGGGAGGGCCCCCTTAAAGTTGTTCCACATGAGCACAGAGGTCACGCAGCTTTTTAGGGCGTACAGGAGTGAATATTACCTGAAGAAACAAAGAAACTGATGACAAACAAAAGTCATTACGAAAACACTTCCGCTCTTCAGCAGCAGAGAAGTGTGTCAGGGTCAGAGATGAGGTGTACATTTCAGCAGCATCCGTGTCAATCCCATTACACACGGGCTCTGGAGGTGACGGGTGTGGCTGGTAAACGGCCTCGGTGCAGGCCTAGGTACAAAGGCCCGAGACAGGGAGGGGTGGCAGGAGCCGACACATCACGGAAGCCTGCAAACTGGGACGGATTGGGAATGTTCAAGGTTGATATCAGGAAAGCTTAAAATTGTGGGTCCACGTAATCCCCCCAAATCTCCTGCCTGATTCCTCCTCTGCAGACCGCCTTCGGCAGGGATGTCCCACCCCTCAGGTGTCAGTCTCTGGCCATTTGCTTTAACTGCACAGACCTCCTTGTGCTCAACAGTTAACAGCTGCCAATATACAGCCAGGGCCTGGGGATCAGACGGCTCTTTAGCAGCCCAATAAAGAGCCCCTGGAGTGGACTGACGAGAAATCTCACACCTTTCGCTCACATTAGCCATGCAGCATGCCCTTTTGATGCTTAATTGGCCACTTTGAGGGGTTTGCAGAGATAGCAGCCCCGATGCTTGGAAACAACATGATGTCACAGGAGACTGAACAATATCACACGGCTGGAAAAATACCTTTACCCGACAACAGGTCGTTGGGAATTTTAATGCACTTTCAGATGGCGCGGTGGAGCTCGAAACTGACGGTCTACATATAAAGGAAACAAGGGGACCCAAGCCACCACATCCACCTTTTTTACTAACTTGAATTTGTTTGTTTTTGATCACATAAAGCCCAGTGCACTTTTTTGTAACGCAGAGGCTGAGAAAAAGAAACACTAAAGTATAGTTAAAGGGGTGGGGTGGGTCAAAGCTTCTCTGGCATCTCTTGCCGAAATGCAGAGTGATCTCACACGCAGTGACGAGGGGCCGGGTGGGTTCACATTTGGTCAACCACATAAGAAAACAGACCTCAGATCTAGCTTGCCTGGCAAAGGGAGCAAATGACAACTTCACAGCACTTCATAAAGAGACTCCTGGAAATTGCTAATGAAGACTAATGACTTCCCTCGTGTCGGAGACTTCACACCCGAGCGTACAAGCCCTTTGACCGTGAAGTCTGTGGGCAACGGGGTGGTCTTCCAGGAATCACTCTAGATATTATGCAGAGGGTTTCAGAATGAAGAGGGAGAGAGTAAATATATTTGAGTTGAGCATGTAAGATTTTGCCAGTGGGGGTTTTAATACACTTGTTTTATGTTGACAGTGGGGTTGTTGATTCCTTAAGCGTAGGAGAGAAAAATAAATTAACTGTTTTGATATGAGCCTCATGCAGAGCTGTGGGGTGTTGATACACCTAAATAACATGGTTTCAGTTTATGAGGCAATCATGGCAAACACTAAACTTAATAGCCATGTCTGTGGTGACAAAATAAAAGACTTCTGTATCTGCTTGTGATTTTACCATAGCCTTCCATTCGGAGTAAAATCAGATACCAGCTGAGTTCACTTGAGCTGTGAACTGAAATAAAGTTTGTTTAACTGTCAGTAATCTGTCAAACACAACTGCAGTGCATTGTTTAGGGATGCAGTAGGTTTTTAATGCATTCATAATTCCATAAAACAATATGTATTGTTCGCTCATGCAGTATATTCAAATTCCTGAAACATTGCACAGGTCACAAGTGCCGCAAACACACATCTAAATCTTATGAAAATTTGAAAGTTCACATGAGCACTTGTACAGGTTGTAGGATAGTTGTGCAGTCACAACCATTTTAATGTAGTGGCAGATCAGGCCTGTTCACTCTGAACAACCAATTTGAAATGTGTGTTATAGTTTCAAGGATTTTCCATGTCTTAGTGGCTCGACAAGGTTAAAGATAGACTGGACTACCACTATAGTCACTGCTTTCAATGTTGTGGCTGATTGGCATATAATAAGCCATAGTTATAGCAGTAACAGTTGGTACCCTACATGTTTTTCTGAGAAAGCTCAGGAGGCCTGCAGCTTTTTGCTGAGGCTTCATAAAATGCTATCGTCTCTAATACCAAGATGCTTTAGCAGCACAAAGAAGAAATATTTGATTCTCAAATATATATTTGGGTTAGGTATTTGCAATGTCCAGCAATAAAGAGCAGTTACATTCCAGCAGCCTGAGAATGGGGAGCAGGTCTCCTTTTAAACCGTGTTACATTCGCTGAATCTCAGCAGAACAATAGTAAACAAAGAAAACAAAAATAATGTTTTTTTTTTTTTTTTTTAAATCAAGAGTGATATTTCACAATTATTGAGTTTTTGTAAAAAGTATTTTTAGACATCTTTGAAAAATCAGTAAATATCTTTCTATGTATAGAAAACAGTCTGTAAAAAACATTCTATTGTCTTCCTCTGAGTTCATCTAGAATTGTGGCAAAGTTACCAAAAATATCCGAATGGTAAGGCATCCGTATTTGAAAGTCTGCCTCAGCAATGCATTTCAATTCCATTCAAGTCAGGAGACATCACGTTAAGTGTCTGTTAACGGTTAGTCGTTTCCTGAGTTGACTGGAAACGAAATGGCCCTAACCTGAACGTTTAAACTCTCACACATGCGCACACTTCTTCAGCTCCACTACTACTACTACTACTACTACTACTACTCAATCCATCAAAGCCAAACACATTGGAAATATATCTGGATCTTGATATGTACAAAAGCTAATTTCTAAGAAGCAAAAGAACACATTTTACACATAATTTAGATCAGTGCTGGTGAAAGGATGTTTTCCTGGTAAGAACTGTTCCTCTTAGCTGAACACAACATAAGAATAATACAAAGGACAATTATCGTAACAAGAAATACGGTGAGTACAAAAATGGCCCAGAGTTAAGTCCCAACTGAAAAACATCCCAATTATCAAGTGTAAACATTTCCAATCTGCTACAGGTTGGGAGGCTGTGTGGCCTTTTAGCCCCACCGCCTATTGTTCTCATTTCACCTTCTTTGTGTACATAGATATAGATATGTACAGTACGGTGAATAGTTGTGTCTTGCAGATGAAAATCTCATGCCAGAGGGTAAACGATGAAAGCGGAGGTCAGCAGGTAGATGCTGCTGAGGCACCTCAGATTGGCGGGTTGTGGAGGGTTGAGCTGCAGCTTTTCGAAAACAATGAGCACGCGACATTGGAAAAAAAAAGATGGATAAACACGCGAGTGGCTGGTGTCAGAGGCCCAAGCTCTTTCTTGTCAGACCCACTGTACAGCTGGGTGTGCGGGAGCTCTGTAAGCTGATGTGATCTGCATAAATGGCACATTATCGACATGCTGGGAGACGAAAAGCTATCGTCATCTGCCATGCACAACATCACTGCAGGCAAGCACAGCAACACAGTGACGTGACAGGCAATGACAATACTGCTTTTTTCGGAAATGTTTTGCAGTCTTTTTTTTTAAGACAGGGGCTCAGGTTTGGCAAACGTCAGGCCCGGCTGTGAGACAAGTTCACTTATAGTGTGTACACGTGGCCTTTGGAGGCTCAGACGTCCATGTAATCGTCCTCCTCGTCCGACTCGCTCTCCAGAGACGACTCCTGGCTGGACGTCTCCTGCACCTCCAGCGCCGGCTGGCTCAGAGTGTCCTTTTTGACTGTGGCTGCAGACTGAGACGACAGGATGACGTTCTGCACGGGAACAGACAGCAGGGGTCACTGTTGAGAGTGCTGTACAAGACTAGGGCTCAAACACATGAACGATTGTAGAGTGATTATAAATGCAGACAGACTCGCAGACGTACATGTTTACAGAGCGCGTACCTTGAGTCTTTGTTTGGTTTCCTCTGAGATGCTGCCTTTGGGGGAGAGAAGTGTGGGTGTAGGAGGCGTTACTGTGATTTCTGGCGGGAACTTGGTAACTGCGGAAGGGATGTAAAGCTTTGGCATGCTGGGAGGGACGCGGGAGCGAATTCGGCTGGGGTCTGGAAGCTTGGACAGGTCATTGCTGGCATACTGCTGCTGGTCTGTGAGGGGAAAATAAGAGCACATTCATATTCCAGGCACACGGGGGCCCCCCCACTTTTTTTTCCCCTGTCACGCTTTTCGCTCAAAGGTTCGGACCTGGGCAAGGTGGTGCGGTGCTACATGTGGCAGTTTCCTCCTGGGACCAGTCATCTTCTGACTCTTGCCTGTAATATACACTGTAGAGTTTCATCTCCTTACTAGGGTGCACCTCTCGGCGTGAATATCCTTCTAGTGGCTGCCCCTGTTCCCCTGTGGGTGAAAAATACACCAACAATATTATATTACTTTTTCGGTTGATATCATTTTTGGCATTGGCCGATAAGCTGGCCACATCAAACAAGCCATTAAAAGTTCATTATATATATATATATAAATAACATAAACATATTTATAATGATTCAGATAACGACTCAAAATATTTCCCTTTAGCTCAGACCCAAATGAGAACACTTTCAAATTCCTCCATTAATGTTGCCAAGGAAACCGTTACATAACACAACACAGTGGTGCAGTGTTCCTTCAAGCTAACCTGTATTTGTGTGTGCAAACTTGATTCTTAAGTATGTGCACAAATCCAGAGAAACCAAACAAGCAAGAGGGTACAGACGTTTCTTCTTAATCTTGATTTATATATATATAGACAGCATCAACATCAGATGATCTTTTCTCCTTCTGATGACATTAAGTAGACAGGTTTCCGTTTGTACCTATTTTCCCCACACGGGTTTAACAGTAAAGACGCACTTACCTTCTACGATGTGGTAAATGAACTTTGTATCATGCCAATTTGACATGATACAGTGATAAGCTCTAAACGCATTTATTTAAAAGATAAAAATACAATTAACTTTTTTCAGAATTTAAATTCAGCCGTGCTCTGTTGCGGATTTCCAATTAAAAGCAAACAAGATTCTGTGCCTTTGCCATTCTGCACAGAGCTCAGTATGTTAATTAATTAATGGGGCTGCACTTTGGTTTTTGGGCTGGATTTATTACTCACAAATATCAAAATGTGCTACACCACGAGGGAAAAAAACAAACATGAAAGTTAAGAGTTGCGTGTTAATAGTTTAGTATTTTGTTTTGAGTTCTGTTTACTGAGCCTTACAGTCACTAATTTTACAAAAATATTTCTCTACGATCAAAAATCTAATAATAATGTCAGAGATTGCAGTAAAATAGAGAACAACAGAGGGAGCTGAGAACCAAAGGCAATAGCTCCACTTACTGAGCACTTACTGTATCTGACAAGAAATGAAAGCAGCCTCAGTAATAACAGGACTGACTTTGGTGATTCCAAATGTTGTTTACCACCCTCTGATGGCTCTATTGGCCTCATACAGGAAATCACATGGTTATTAAAGCATTGACAAAAATAGTTCAATCTATAACAATAGTGAGGATTCAAATAATAAGAAAAATACTAAATGGTGAAGATTTTGCTTCACAAGTTGATTTGGTGATTTTATGTATGTATCTAAGCCATACAATGCATATCATATCATAGTATCATATTTATCAAAATGAATATACATTACCAGTAGTGTAATATATAGTAGTATCAGTAGTGATTATGCCAGAAGCTCATATAGGCAGAAAAAGAGCCGCCGTCAGGACACTGATTTCTAAAACTCATTTTTTGGGACTGAAAAAAACCCAAAAGGCAAACAGGCTAGAATGTGCTGTTATGTAACAGACCTAGTCTACAGGCGCCCCCTGCTGATCTCTTGGACTGCTTAGATATTAACAAACCGAAATAACAACTGCCATGCTCCTCCACCTTAGCAATATTAAGATTTAACAAAAAAAAGAGCATTGAACTTTCAGAAATCGTTCCAGCATTACAGAGCGCAAATTACCTTGTCGGGAAACAAGTTCATTTAACTGTGGAAAATAAAAACAAAACACTGAACACGTGTAGTCATAACAGATGGTGAGACTGAGGGCCACTGTACCTTTTAGGAAGTCCAAGACCGCATCAGGGTTTCTCGTTAATCTACTGTGCTCCAGGGGAACTTGGTATTCCGGGGTTGGCGGTCTGGACAGCTCATCCGGTGACTCCTCTAGCACTTTGGCTTGGTCGCCTGGGGAAAATATTATAACCTTTAAAAAACGGAAGCTATCAGCATTGATGTTGTGATATTGATCAACGTGCTGACACTGAGAAGTGTAGTATTACTTTCAGTTTATTTTGGAACTGAAACAGGTCAGAGGACATTAACCGAATAAACTTTTCTCAAAGCTTAATTGAGCCAAGTTCTGTTGTGGGTTTCCAATTAGGACAAAAACAAGAATTGTGCACCTCTGCCATTCTGTTCAGAGCACAGACAGCTAATTAATAAAAGGGGCTGCACTTTGGTTTTTGAGCTGGATTTATCACTCACAAATGGAGATAAAATGTTTAACTCGACCAAGGGAAAACAATAAAAAATAAAGTAAAGACTTGTGTGTTTATAGAGAATATCCCATATTAAAAAAATGTTGTTTGTTGAGTTATATTAGAATTGTATGTTACTGAGCCTTACGGTCAATGAATTTACAAACCGAGAGATTATGTAAAAAAGAAAATCTTTCTTCATAATGAAAATTTGGCAGATTTCGGAGGTACAATGAATCCAAGGTCAGAGACTGCAGTAAAATAGAGAACAACAGAGGGAGCTGAGAACCAAAGGCAATAGCTCCACTTACTGAGCACTTACTGTATCTGACAAGAAATGAAAGCAGCGTCAGTAACAACAGGACTGACTTTGGTGATTCCAAGTGTTGTTTACCACCCTCTGATGGCTCTATTGGTCTCATACAGGAAATAGAGTAATAGCTATACCTATTAATAATGACCTACTAACTAAATACCTTGTCGTGATACGACTATATTTAACTGTGGTAAATAAAAACAAAACACTGAACATGTGTAGTCATAACAGACGGTGAGACTGAGGGCCACTGTACCTTTTAGGTAGACTGCATCAGGGTTTCTCGATAATCTCCTGTGCTCCAGCGCAACTTGGTATTCCGGGGTTGGCGGTCTGGACAGCTCATCCGGGGACTCCTCCAGCAGTTTGGCTCGGTCGTCCGGGTTGGACAACGGGTGGCAGGCGGCGTGGCTGAGCAGCACAGGTGTCGGCAGGGAGGTGGGGAAGAAGATGTCCCGCTGCTCCTTGGTGTACTTAGGCGTGGTCGGGGCTTCTCCTGCAGACTGTTGGAAACACAGCGAGACAAGGGGTCGTGAGGAGGTGGGACCGACCATGATGACCCATCTGCAGCGTAAACCCTCCTCTCCTCAGGATGATTACTGGAAGTGCACATCCTCATCCCTGGAGAGACAATCTAGTTCGAGACTCGGTGGCGGGGAAAAAAAAACAAACTGTCACAGTCGATACCAATACACTCTTCTAACAACACAACTCTTCTCAACGCAAATCTTTTTTACAGCGCGGTGATATCCTTTACAGAGCTGGGATGCTGTTTCCCAGATCCTCACTTGTATACTGGACTGTGTGTTGGGAGTAGGTGAGAGGGTACATACCACACCAAATCCCTCTAAAACCGTTCTGGGTGTCCTTTGGAGGACCACTTATAAGCACAAGAGCTGCACAAACAACCTGTGACAACAGACATCCTGATCCCACAGAAGCTGTCATGGCAACTCACAGGAGCACAGTAAAATGAACTGAAGAATATACACCTTCTCTGGTTTTCAGCTTTATATGGGTGAAAAATAAGACGAAAACTCGCCGTAAAATTCATGTTTTCACCCTCATGTGTTAAATGTGGCAAGACCAAGTTCGTACAAAACAAATATTAAAAGAATTCCTTTTTAAAAAAGCCAAATGCCATTTTCTTTCGTGATTTCAGCGTATCTGTGTTCTGTTTTGATTGCCAGTCTGGGTACACACTCGTGTTAGAACATGTGAGCTGTGCTTCTGTGTGTTTTTAGAGGCCTTTTCACTGCGCTTCCCAATAATAAGAACAAGCCTTCACTAGAGATATAAGAGTGCATCCTGAAAGTGTCTCCTGTGACAACTTCTTTTGTCATCTGTTCTGATCTCTATGTTCATGCACACAAGGATGTCATTTCTTTGAACAAGGATTTTTTTTTGCTAATCTGACAAATATGCCAGTTGCCAGTGTGTGTGTGTGTGTGTGTGTGTGTGTGTGTGTGTGTGTGTGTGTGTGCGCGCGCATCAGTGTGTGTAGATGTGAACGCAGGAGTGACGGGTAGAGCAATGTTGGGAGGGGCTGACTGAATCAATATACCACACAGAGCTCAACAATAGGAAATGAATATAAGCTTTCGAAAATATGTGTGTCGATGTTGTGATATTAATCAACATGCTGAGAAGAATAGAAATACTTTCAGTGCATTTTGGAACTGAAGCAGGTCAGAGGACATCAGCTGAGCAGGTGGACGTGTATCTATACTGGGGATGGAAGATGCATTAGAGTTTGGCCACGTACATCCCAAGACACCTCTGGATGTGGTTTGTGAGATCTAAAGACGCCGTCTGGTGCGTTCACACGTGTCCCACTGGTGATCAGATCCCCAAAGGCTGTTTGGATAACACCTCACTTATGCTAGAGCAGCATCTAGTGGCAGTAAGTGTCACATATATAACCTTTAACAAGCTGAAGACATAATGAACTTTATGTGCAGAGGAGGGCTACACAGAATCATACTGCTGTGCATATAAATATCTTTTAAACAGGACTTCATATTTACCACACAGAATGCCTCAGAGTCGGAGATAAATCTAGTAATTTAATGTGCCTGAGTTCTGATTAGATTTGGAGGCAATTTTCAGGGGAATTTTAGAATAGTGTAATGATGAGCAAACCTCTCACAGTATTGGTACAATGTAATTGGCAGGAGAAGAGCACTCAAACCATTTTTTTTAGACTTTCTGCTGGGAGCGGATATCAAATTATGCTCTGAGCTGTGTATGATGGAGAACCATGTGGGATCTGCAGAGCAGCACACGGGAAAAAAAAATCTAACAAACAAGAGTGGCCTCTGAAAACCTCACAACCGCAACAGATCCCTCAGCCCCACACAAAGCAGCACAGCAGCTTCACGCATGCCCCGACTCCAAAGGCAGCCTTGATGATTCATATCATGAATTAAACAGGGCCATCAAAGACACCAATAAGTCAGCAGGACCATGTGCATTGGAAAAGAAAACACTGTACCTGAGAAAATTGTAGCCCATTGTATGCAGCCAGACTGCAGGTTGCTCGAGTGTTCAGTGAGTGGAAAGACAACTCTTTGCAATTATCGAGATTGGCATTTAGTGCAGCAGAAAAATGTTGCGTACTGTTTGGGTCACCTTTCCAACACAATTGAAAGATTGGCCAATTGAGCATTTTAATCAAATTGCTCTAAGGAGACAGGAGCTGTTTTTTTGAGGTGACATCCACATTACTTGATGAGTAAATCCCTGATGATGTCGAAAAGGGCCTCGTTCATATCTATTGAGTTTCTCTCTTTAAAATGGTCAAATCTTGAACTTACTCTGTAAAGTACCTCCAATTTATGCAAGTTGTGATCAGGCAGTATACAAAAATGAAATTAATTTGAACATAACTTGATATACGTGCCATCATCAAGTCACTCTGAAAAAGTTAACCCTCACCCCAGGCAGAGGAGAGCAAAAGATAATCAGATTATTACATTTAATCACAAATACACTCATGACAGTAGCAAAGAGCACTCCTGAACATGTTGATCTAGCACTGCATTTTTTTACAGGCTGAATTTTTAAGACCAGAGCAAGATATTTTAAATGTCTACAAGAGGAAAACCCCAACATGCCCACTCACATTTAGATGCACCTAAATGTGGACCCTGACATGAGCCCGTGGCATAATAATTACACGTGCACAGCGGTTCACTTAGACTGCGGCGAGAGCTTGTGTGCAGGAGCACCCTGTGTGCCTCATATACTGTACACCATTATCTCCACCAGGCTGTGGATGCATGAACATTTGAAAACGAAAAGAAACCAAAAAAAAGAACAGCGAAGACGATGAACAGAATCATGTGGAAAATAAGATAAATGAACAGGGAAAACTGATTTATCTTGCCCACAGCTACCTCTCACGACTCTGAGGTTTTGGGGGAACATCACCGTGACAACACGATGTGGGCAGAGAGACCCTGGATGACTGTGTGGGTAGGTGGAGGGAATGGGATTCACCAACACAGGATGAGGGAGCACAATTAATGTTACGATGACAAATAGACGTGCAAATAAGCATAACCCATACCAAAGCTCTGTTAAACTGATGATTAGTTTGGAAACTGGCGAAAGAGACAACAGGGAGCATTCGCATCACATTTTGGGCTATGTTTAGCACTGGCAGGCTGGAGTATAGATGAGAGTAAGTCTGGGAATAATTGAGTTACTCATCACTTTGGCTCATTTTACTACAGAATCTACATGTTCTGTCCCCACTTATGAAACAAACAGGCTATTATGTGCTATGAGGAAAGGCAAGTCAAATCAAGAAACCAGACTTCTTGATTTGTCAGTTATGTGCCTTGGTGGCTTATCTCATAAGATAATTTAAGCTTGACTTAATGTTTACCTCCTGCAATTAGAAACATTGTGTTATTAAAAATAAATTCACGAGGGAATATATTCTTTTGACACTAATTTAAGTCTTTGTAAGATGGTGTTCATCAAGCAAACTAAACTAAAGCCTTAAATAACTAAAGCTTGTTCAATGCAAATCTGATCCAATGGGCAACCACAGCATTAAAAGCATTTGGCATCAACTGGATATGTCCATTCATCTCTCTGTATATACTACATGTAGGCACACTGAAACAATAAGAGTGACATTGTTTTACCTGTCTTTGGGCAGAAGTGGCCAACTGTATTTGGCAGAACTTCACAGCCTGGTCCAGAGCAACGTCCTCATCAACCTGACGAGAGAACACACCAAACATGGACATTATGCCAGAGCCACATCATTTCATGTGCATGGGATATAGTCAACAGTGTTCAAGCTTTTCACACATCTCTTACTACAGTCATCCTGGTTAAACACCATAGCAGTGTCAAATTCATCATATATTTGTGGAGAGACCCATTCTGGGTCCATACCATGCAAAAGTCTCCACAGTGATGACAAACTAACAACACAGTCTTCTGTTTCTGTACGATCCGGTATGACTTATTCTCATTTTTGCCTGTGATCACCACCAGCAAATAAAGACTCACATTCAGGCCCAGCTCAGTGACTTGATGCGTGGGAGTCGGCGAGCTCAGCCCCAGCACAACATCATACACTTAGCAGTAATCTTGTTGCCACAGCTGTTACGTTCCCCTTGGCAGCCTGTTGCAGGAGTTCAGGGAGCGCTGAAGGGAGATTTTACAGCAGCCCCATTCCAGTTTTGTTTTAATTATGCCAATTGTTGGAAAGGACTGCGTCAAGCTTCAGTGCCTCGCGCAGGACGGCCCTCTGCTTTGTATTCATTCTGGCTTACTGCAAATTTTCCCCTCACACCCTTTCCATTGACTTCTCAATGCCACGTAATGATCTATATTAGAATAAGAGTTAAATCACCCTTTAAACATAGTTTGTTATTCCACAAAAGGGGATTTATACGACTGACTCTGAATCCGCCTGAAGACAGAGAAGCCTTAGGGGCTTTCTGTCAGCCCAGACTTTAGTGGCTCTTGGAAATTTAACCCCCCCCAATAGAAAGAAGACTATCTGACTGAAATTGGCAGATGCACTGATTAAACATAACACAGAGTGACAAAGATGGGCCAAGCAGTAGATCATATTGGCACAAAGAATCTGCTGTTTGTGCAAGTAGGTGCACACTCACAAGATTACTCTGGAAAATGTCCAGGCATAGTAACGGCATAAGTCATTTGGTTAACATGCAAACATTGGAGAACAAGTCACTGCGGGTTCTGATCAAGTCTCACAGGGTGAACGCTGATTAAGTTGGCCTAGCACCTCCGATTTCTAAATTCTCTTCTCTTTGTCTCGTCTCGTGTCCTCTGCCTTTTGTTCTCCTATTCCAGCTACATGTCTAGCATTATACAAAGACTTTGAAATGTTTGCATACATGCAACATGTCCCCGCTTCCTATGCAAAAGGAAGGTCAACATGAGATTTTTTTTTTAAGTTATTTGAGAGACATTTGCAGGTCAGAGGATGTCAACCGAGTTTATGGTCCATCTACGCAGCCCAGGAGGCATTTGTGTGCACAGGCATCACGCACCACCTCCAAATATCTATGTGATCGGTTGCTTCCTCAGAGTGCCTTGAGTCATTAATACCAGGTCTGAAAAAGGCCTAAAATGAAATATCACAAATTGCAGCATTTTATGAATTATGGGAATTTGGTGAACAGATACATCAGTGTTAAATGTTTAATTGAAAAAGAAATATAAGCAATGAATGCTTCACTGAATTACATAAAATGTAGGGTAGGTACATTTGTAGAAAAAAAAATGCACTTTTGAAAGTAAGGGTCGACATTTAGAGTCAGCAACGAGTAAGAGCAGAGAAACCAAAGTCACAGACAAAGGGTGAATTTGGGTTGCTGAGAGTCAAAGCACAACCACACTACATGAGCTGGATTTGTTGTAACGTTTGAAACCTGAAAAGTGGAAGTCCCTTTTCTATAGTGTGTGTTGTGTTACTAATTCAGAAAGGAGAAAATCCTATTTATCGTTATTTTAGGAGTCTTCTATATAATATTACACAAAAGTGACTTGGCAAAAAAAATTGGTCAGAGTGCTAAACTGCAAGGATTGAACGCGCAGCATGCTGATAACATATTGATATCTTTGCATTGTATTTGCATTCTGTCTACAGACAGTGGGTTCCAGCCCTGTATCTTTCAGCTGAGCTCAGTCGGACATCACACAGACGTTGCAGTCTGTTTAATGTCTGCACCAACCGAGCTCCTCCTGTTGGTTTAGAAAAGGTTGCAGGTGCAGGGAAAGTTTGAGAGCAGCTTTGGTTTCTTACACAGTGCACCGCCTCTGTCAGGGCAAAAAATTGCTGCCCTGCCACTCAGAGAAGACACACCTCAGTCTCAAAGTATTCAGGGCAGTACTGGTGACACTCCCTTTTTTCTATGGAAAGTAGCTAGGGTTTGTCCAAACATTATTATATTTGTCCCGAGGTGCGTTTTTCCGAAAAGAAGCCGTTAAAGTAGTCCGAACATTGAAACTGTGTCAATACGGACAACTCAGTCGACCAATAGGGTTGGATCAAACAATCACTAAGTCAGTGAACATTCTAAGATTTAGCACTGCAGCGAAATATGTATAGCAGCACATATACTGGCAACAATATTGCTTTGTTTGTGTGGATGTGTACGAGTGAAGAGGCATACCTGTTTTATGAGCATGTAAGTCTCTGACATGATCTTCTCAATGCGTTGCAGGTCGTAGGTCATCACTTTCTGGCCCTGCTGCCACACTCGATAGGCATCAAGCAATAAGATCTTTCCTGACTCCACGTCCTCAAGAAGCTTCCTCTTCCTATTCGGTGGTCGTAGTATCCGCGGATCAGTCCCACTGGATGCCAGAATGACCTTGGGTGCGGAGGCTTGGGGCTGCAGCTGTCTGGAGCTGATACTTAGCTCCTCCAGAGACAGCTCTGTGGTGCGACTTCCGTCAGTCCCTTTCTGCTGAGGCTCCAACGTACACTGGGAGGTTCCGGCCTCCATTTTGTTGCCCTGCGAATCTGTGACAATAGAGGACTTCCAGTGGCCAGGGTCCAGTTCCATGGGTTCCTCAGGCCCTGCTTTGTGCTCCTCACTTCCAGCAGTCGCCACCTTGCCAGGGTAGCTGCCCTGAACCTGACTCCCTTTCTCTGTAGATGATGGCCTTGGGGTGAGTTGTGTTTGTGAGGCATCCCTGGGTACAGTGTCAGTGGCACAGGCTCCCTCTGTGAGCCCAGGCTTCTTAGGCAACGAATGTTTGCCGTCCTCTGAACTGGGCCGGTTGGATGTGTCTGTTGTGGTCATCTCCCCCATGGAGGTTGCAGGCGCTTTGAGAGGCTGCTCAGATACCTGAAAGAGATCAGAACATGAGAAAGGTGCATGACAGACATCTGAAATATTGTTTTAGGCTTTCAGTGTGTGCACTGAGTTGAGCTTTCATACCCCAGTGAGACTGTTCAGATTGTCCTCCAGGACTTTTACAGTTAGGAAAAATGCTCTCTTGGCCAAAACTTGGCGATCAACATCCCGTAAATACTTCCTTGGTGAAAAAGAAAGAAGCGAGGAGAGATGTCACGGAACAAATACACAAAGCATAACAATAACAGTTGTCTCATAGAAGGCTGGCCCTTACTTTCCCTGGTCAGGGGTTCTCTGTAGCATGAAAGAGACTTTCAGCAGAGTGTCGTGATCCTTGAGCTGAGACAGCACCTCCAACAAAAGGACAATGGATCGGTTCATATGAGATGCAAAACTTCCTGGGCGATCAATCTCATCTACTGGTATACGCCATATTCCCTGAAGGGTACAGAGAAAATAAAAGAAGCAAAGTAAGGAGTTATGTTCAAGGAGAAAAGAAAAACTTGTTTTCGTTTACTGCTTATGGGACATGATTCAGTCATAGTCCATTTTTGCAATCAGGAACTTGATTTCAAGACATGTTTTGGCAACAAACTGAAATTTGAGCAAGTGGGGGGCCAAATGGGGTCAGAGGGAAGCCGTCAAAATGTAGCAGGTTGTCCAAATTGACTAGACATGACTGAGCCGGGTTAATTGACAGGTTAATTGCACAACTTTAAAAGTTTATATTTTTAAGGCTGCTCCATGCTTGCTGCTACTGCAGATTTTCAAAAGCCTGTGGTGTGCATGACTAACACAAACAACGAGAGTAGAGGAGAAATCAATAAGAGTTAATGTAGAGTAAAGTAAATGTAGTAGTAAAAGTTGAAATAAAAGTAGTAAATGTAAAGTAGAGTTGAGTTTGAATGCACATTCAAAGAAGAAAGCCCAAATGAGGGAATGGAGAAGCTGCACGAGAGATCTTGTGGACTGGCAGGTCTTGTAGAAGGGGGCGGTTCTCTTTGGGCACACGTGATAGGCAGCCTCATTAGTGTTCAGCTCCGTCCAAGCAATGCAACAGAGCAGCAGTCCTCCTTTGCAGAGCGCATGAAGGGGTGTTTTTTTGATGGGCAAGCCTACGTTTTCAGTGAGCACATGTCCTCTCAGCAGGTGAAGAGAGACTAGGCTCTGCACTCTGAAGTGACTGATGCGAGTGCAGATGGCTGCCTAGGCTGTGTACTGTCATAAAGCACATGGCACCGAGTACAGCCACAGCCTCGGAAAAATGTGTGAGAGAAAAAACAAAGACGACCATATCGGGATGGGGCAAAACAAATGAGATGGCTCTATCCGCCACTAAAGGCCCGATAGTCCTCCTGGGAGGCAGCCCGAGATTATTGGAGGACATTTTTTTTAAAGCCACTGTAGAGGAACACAGCAGCAAAGGGAGGTGAAAGGAAACCAAAACAAGACACATTCCTGAGGACAGATTTTAAGAAAATCCATGCCTCTAATTTATAATTCCAAAACTTACTTGGAAAATCCTTTATAAAAGATGCAGTAGTAGCGTCTTTTTTTTTTAGATACATTTTCAAATAACACAGCCAGTGGTTATGGAGAGAATGGCTCCATTGCCTGTGTGAAAATGATCATTATTATGATCATTATTAGTATTGATGCAATCAGGACAGACTTTTGAAGGTTTTAACCTTTAAATGTACAGATTAGCAAAAGTTTGATGAGTAGTTTGATGAGAGGGTGGGCTACGCTCACTAAGAAAACGATTTTAATGCAGGAGGGTTGTTCTTCACCCGACAACCATCCAACCACAGCAATAGCTAAAGCTGATTTATAAGACTTTCACTGCAATGATTTTAAGCATCTTTTATTCCCCCTTTTTTATGAGAGAATATGACCATTACTTGATATCTGGAGCAACAGATTTGGCACAGACGTGGCCAATACATCACACGGATATCAGACAGAGATTAAGATGCATAGCAGAACCAGAGATGAACAAGAGATAAACACGTTATAAAACCATCAATAGCTACAAAGGGAATATAATCTTTCTTCAACAATTTGTGGAGGATTACGAGAAATATTGGGAGGTAGACATGCCACGCTAAGTAATATGTCACTTATTCAGCCATTACAAACAGAGGCATAGTAGAGATAAGTGTTGCAGTAGGACAAATGGTTAAAAATAAAAAGCAGGAACTACCCACTGGGTGTTCATTTACTTCTTTATGTGCCACAGCAACATGCTGGCTCCTGTTTGCTCCTTTGAGGGAAGGACCTTGTCCCATCTACTCCATCTACTCAGGAGTTAACATGTATCAATGACAGGAAAGGCACAGAGCCCAAAATATCAACTGCAGGAAAGGTGCACACACTAGGTATTAATATGTAAATTAGCAACCGGTATAAGTCACTATTACATACTCACTGTAACTACAGTTAGCCCTTTTTTGTTTACCAGGCAGCAACAACTTTAGATAATGCATCGGAGTTGGCTGGCTAACTGCAACTGCTTCCAGCATCTGGCAAGTAGATGTATTTTTACATCACTCGACATTCTTCTATACATCAGAGAACCTTAGAAACATCGGCCCATTCCAAGTGTAACATATAACAAGAACTCCCACACAACTTTGTGTGATTCTGTAAAAGTCAGAAAGAGAGAGAAGCACAGTGACTCACCATCACCAAAGAAAGCTACTCCGCGGCACCTGTGTTGGTATTGTTATGGACAGTATCCTGCTGGCGGGGGCAGCCCTAGTAAAGCCTCCACCCCGAGAGAGGTCCACGCTCTGAGACAGCTAAGGGTGCGCTGCATCTGGGTGCGAGGGCAGCAGGAGGGAAGAGGAGGTAAGCTCGGCTGCACGCGGCAGGACAGGAATAGAAGAAGAAAAAAAATACGAAGAAGAAGAAGAAGAAGAAGAAGAAGAGGAGAAGGAGGAAGAGGAGGGGGAGAATGGCAGCTGCCTTGGTACAGCACTGAAGCCAGGGCCTATACGCTCAGTATGCCACTGACGGACAAGCTGACTCGTGTGTCTGCCGCTTTCAAACACTGCCATCTCAAAACAAAAACACCCACGCACTCCATCTCCGCCTCCCCCTGACCCCAGCAGCAGGCTGGAGTCCTCCTCCCTTGCTTTTTCTACCTCACTATACACAGCTCACAGCCAACGCTCGAAGGCTTCCGCCAGCCAATCGGAGGCCAGCGGAGAAACTCCCGCCCATTGGTGAACACCCACACAACACACGCACAAACACAGGAGTGAGTGAGCGTGTGTATGTGCGGGTGTGTGAGAGAGAGTAATGAGGAAACGGAACGAGTTGAGCAGAGAGAGGAGAAGAGCAGGGCGAACACAAGCCAGGGGGAGGGGTAAAGACTGAGCAACAGGAAAAGACCCAGAGAACAACAATTGGCTGAAAAATAAACCCCATATCAATGTAGTGGGATACACCAGGGCTATGACGCACTAATAAGAGTGGTAAAAAAGGGAGGGAAAGAGGCAGGTTTGTATAAATCAAGTCAGCAACAACGACAGAAAGGCTAAAGAACAGGGCTGCCTCAACGGATAGAATTGTGTTACATGCATTTCCTTAATAATGACAACAACCCTCACATCCTTCCATTACTGCCTTTCCACTCTGGTTATGTGTCTCCAGTTGTCACCACCATAAACATACTAAGAAAACACACCTTGTTTTTCCTGCTTCCTGTCGTGTGAGTGAGAGATAAAAAAATAAACAGCTGAACACAACACAGGCTTGACCTATTACATATTAGAGGCGTCTACAAACAGCCAGGCTTAGCCTCCAACATGCAAATCAAAAATGACACACAGAAAATGTATTCATTAGACCAATACACTTAATCGAAGAAAGAAAAACGAAAAAAGAATAAAAAAAAAACAAGGTTCTCCTGAGCGGCGCTCCACCTAGAGCAAATTGTGCAGCTGAACATACCGATGTTTCAGTCATACATGAATAATGCCAGCGTTAACACTTCCACCAGTGACCATCCTTACTTAATGCAACAGACGCAGAGGCATACCTATAAGCAACATTTCATTCAAGCACTCAAATCACCACCAAAGCTTGTCCTGAATGGACAGCATCAGCTCAAACACAAAAACCTTTATTCCAAAGCGACTTCAAATACGTGCATTCAAGTAAGTGTGATTACCGTTTTAAAAATACTGAAAGGTCAATAAAGCATATATTATGTGATGTATATTTAACAAAATTAAAGTGTATGTGGGGACACACACAAGCTCAGATTTGGACTTTGTTGTAAAAAAGTTTGCGATGATTGACGACTATTTCACTGAGAAATGATAATTTTCGCGCAGGATATGTTCGGTAAAACTTCAGCTTTCGAGCCGTTTACAAACAAATGATTTACGCTACGTATTTCAAAAATAAAATTTTAAATAAAAACTTGACGTGACTTGGTTTTGAAAATTTCAAAGCACTTGGCACGCTGGCATGTTCTGCTTTCGAGCTGATCCCAAAGCAGCTAATTTCCGCAAAGGATTACAAACGAATAACAACCATGATTTTCAGTTACATGGGAATGATTTTACCTTTAAAATAGTTTGCCCAGAATGCTGAATTTATTTCACATTTCTTGGAAGTTTTCAAGGTCTATCTTCAACATTTCAGATGAAGATATAACACCAAAATATTAAAGCAAGTATTTAAAAAACAGATGAATGCTAGATTATCTTCATATAAAAAGGGCTTCACTACCAAATAAAAAAAGAACATGCCAACACGACATCCGAGTAGCCAAGTCTGTGAGTGGAATAATCAACCTCTCTTCATCTACACCATTCTTAACTTCCCAACTTAAATAACACTGCATATTACCTAATTACAGGTGAAATAGTAATAGTTGTGCCTACAACCACGTCAATAAAGTATGCAACACAACTTCATCTGGATCATATTTTAACAGCAGCATATAGGTAACGGAATGTAGGTCCCAGTTAATGTAACCCAGCCAAAGCAAGTGATAAAAGTAGGGCATCATGACCTACATTAGGGGAGTCACTGTTCACCAACAGGCTCTCTGAGGTGCACGCGCGTCTGACCATTAAGTCACCATAACATTATACTGCTGTTCATTGTACCACATGTTGACTCGACCCACACAATGCCTCAATATGTGACACACAAGTTATTCAGAAGCAATATATGTTTCATTGAAACAGCGTTAGTGAGAGATTACCCAGAAATGTCGGCTTGAGATTGACTCTTAAGTATAAAGGTGAGAAAAGCTGGTTTGTAGGGTTTTGGTTTAAACATCTTTCTACCTGGTAATAACTGTGTACTAAACAATAACTTTCTATAAAAAAAAAGGTTCTTATCTGCTATTTCTCTCGTGATGCTGACAACATAAGGGGTTAAATGGGTTAAATTAAAGTAAATGTTACATTTCATAACTGCCACAAATCTGATATTCTAGGAACATGGGCATTTTTTACCCATTTTCTGAAAAGTTTAGCATTGCCTTATGGGGGAGAACAGTAAAGCTCCCACAGTTGGCATGCCAGGGTGGCAGGTTTGCTTCCAGAAGGGGCTCTGTGAGAACCCAGTGGGAGCCAGAGTGCGGCAGAGTTCTCCTCCAGCTCCAACCTGGCCCACATCACTTCCCCAGTCTGTTACGATAAGCCTGCTCGAGTCAGGATTTGACTCTACAGCCTACATGACCAAAATATATGCATCAACCAATTATGCCATGAAGATAGAATGCTCAAATTGTCAGACATTATGCCTCCTCAAATGGAAAAAATAAATAAAAAAATAACTCTCACCCTAAACACACAAATGCAGAGAGTAATCTTCTCCACTGGAACCCAACAGAAGGGTAGATAATTCAACAATCTCACACTGTGTGATCCAATTTCTAGCCTCACTTGTGGCTAGTGATTCACATTTAAGGTGAAATGTGTGCATCCAACTGAATTATGTGAAGAATATGTGTGTAAAGTGATAACCGTAACCCCACACATCAGAATCCTAAAATACGTTATAGTGGTTATTGGCTTTACATCACTCTAAATCCAAACACTCTAATAGGTGTACAATGATTATACATCTGTGTCACCTTGAGATAACCTCACAACTGACCACCCTCATTTTACCTTTTCAAGGTGGACTAAGATGTTCATATGTAATCAACTTTTGTGTTTCCTTGCTGTCCATTCTAGGTGTGCTAAATATAATCCAGTGTTCCTACATAGTCCTAGCTCCGTAAATGAAAAACAGACAATTTTGCCCTTGGTGAGCCTCAATACACAATTCCAACGAATTGGCAACCGTTCATGCTCGGAAAAAAAGAGGGGAGATAAGTAAAAAAGACCAGTGGGAGTTAGAGATGGTAAATCTGGAACATGTTGACAGATAATTTAAGGACTACTGGGGGAAAGAGAGGAGCAGTCTACCATTCAATTTCCGATTGATTGAGACTGCAAATGAGAGACATGCTGTGATGCAAGCAGCAGTGTGACGGCAGCATCTGATCAACATTTTTAAGAGAGAGAGAAATGGTTGCGAGGGAGAAGAAGAAGAGTTGAGAAGATCAGAAGAACTGAAAAAGCTGTGCAATGATCAGGTTAACATTTGTGAGGTTGGGACCATTGAAATATCCACAGGGAGTGGCCTGCACTCATGGGTAAAAAAAAACGATACATTTTTAAAATGTTTTGATGGCTCATTGACGAGGGACATTATTGTGAGTGAAAAATTTCACTAACAAACTGAAGTGGCTAGCCCCAGTCAGAATACGAATCCGAAACGTTATATTGCTAAGGGAGTGTAGTAGAAGTGAAGCTGAGGGCATCGTAGCTCAAACTACATTTTATGTCTGAACCCAAACACACTGAGAGAAATCAGTAACCGAGCCCAAACCAAGCCCAGTGCAGTTCATGTAAACAGACCAATGGACCGAACTGACACAAAAAACATTCAAAAATATTTGAATCTGATAATTCACACTAACTTTGTATCAATTGCATTCCTTGGCCATGGTAGAAGCAGTGTGTTTGCTGAAATACATTGTTCAATGCAGCTGGTCAAAGTAAGAATATGAATCAAATGAAATATTTGCCTCAAACGGTCATTTACATCCTACATATTACATACAAAGCAGGTCATTGCATGGATATGATCTCTGCAGCCTGGTAAAGGAAGCAACAGATGTGGTGTCAAATGCAGTCGTTCAACAAAGTTATGTCATCGGCTCAGCACGTAAAGCAATGGGACCATCCGTAGGTCAAAGAAGAAATGTGAATGAGCTGTTCCGGATTTCTAAAATAAAATGAGCCATTATTTATATCAGATCCACAAATTTGCACTACATTCGACCATAAATTAATTTTCATTACCATGCCAACATAAAAGGGTTAGTGTAATTCTATGTGTTACTATAATGTAAGGCCAACAAATTCACTGTTGACAGGGGTCATCAAAATGTGTTAAGCAATATATGATGACATAATGATATGTGGAGAGCAAAGAGAACCAGTAAGTAGGATGGTATGAACTTACATTGAACAGGTTTGTCTTGTTTCTTTCACAGAAAAGTCCTTGTGCCGGCATGTGCTTCAGCTGTTGCCATGGGACACCGCTTCCTAGCAACACATCTCGGGCCCACCGTAGGTTCTGTGACAGAAAAATAAATAAATGAATGGAAAAAACCCACATACATGTACGTATGTACATTTTGTATGCATGTCACATCTCCCCATGAAAAGAAAAAAAAGTGGATATTCCTTCTAAATAAGACTAAGACTAATATTCCTTCTAAATAAGATTGACAGAGATGATAAACAAACAGCTCTTTATATGACATTCCTGGAAAAAAAAAAATATATAATTAATACCATTGCCCCCTTCACAGATGGAAAGCTAATGCCACTTGATGTTATCTCCAATCTCACTATCCTAAAGCATGCCATTAAGGTCTCCCTCTCCTTCCATGTTTGGTGTAGAGATAAAGATACCCAGTCAATGGGTGTGGAGCTTTTTTCCGGAGAATAACAAGGAGACTGAGGCTTTTACAGGTTGTAAGAAAGCAACTATTGGCAACAAGATAACATCAAGTGATCACTTCAAAGCCAAAGTGCATTAGTTAGACTGCCGAGAGCTCCACTGGTGGTTAAAACGAAGGGAAACCTAACCACTCTGTAAGCCTCAATCAAATGTTATTCTACAAACAACTGATCCTTAAGTTAATTATTATTCCACAACTTATTTATTTATTATATGTATGTATGTATGTATGTATGTATGTATGTATGTATGTATGTATGTATGTATGTATGTATGTATGTATGTATGTATGTATGTATATGGCATGTATGTATGTATGTGTATATATATATATATGGCATATATATATATATATATACATTTAAAATATGATGACATACTTAAACAATCTTTTTGGGAGCCATAAAACCCATGATGCTGCTGGTTAGAATTTCTAATTCAAGCTTATTGAGTAGAGAGGAGACAAAGGCTGATTTAAAAGGTTGGACAGAGTGCTGCCAGAAGGATGCTACCACAGCGAAGCTCAACACAGCCTCCTTGTGCCAACCCGGCTGAGAGAGTGCTGCACTACCACCCACACATACCTCTGCCCACAGAGCCTTAGAGCCAACACAGGCTGTTACAGAAACTCGTGTATCACTGCAAAGCTCAGAGTTCTCCATGAGCACCGGCTGTCGATCCCACGGCAAGAAATTTAAATATTTACAGCTGAATACTTCTTCTTTACCTCTTCAAGTCACATTGCCATCATCCTTTTAACCTGATAAAAGCAAAAGAAGCAAACTCTTGCCCCCACCCCCTGCCTAATCATCATATCTTAAAGATAAAATGTCAATAGATTGTTTATCAAACTCCCTTGGAATCATATCCTTTACCCTTTAGAAAAGCAAAGAAATACAGCGTCAAAGGTCTGAGATGATTGCTTGCACTGGTGAAAACCACTGAGAGCTAACAGGTAGAACAAATAAAGAAAATACAGAAATATGATATAGTCATAACCACCCACGTATTCTTTTTCCCGGATAGTCGAAGCAAAAGGTTCATGTGACATCTGAGGAAATTGTAGAGGATTTTCAGTGAGATTCATCTTCTCTAAAAGTCCCCATTAATGGCAGATGGCAGGGGATACTGATTACAGGTCTATGGCTTGGGTTTAATGGATGACTTGACCTTTGAGACACAATGAGAATGGACAAAATCTATCAGCTAACAGGGGTGAACTGACCTGATGTGTCTTGCTGCCGGTATAGAAGAAGGCCAGGCGATAGAGGCTCTTGTAGTGCTGAGGGAAGCGGCTGAGACAGAGGAAGAGAGCGCGGACGCACATTTCCACGAGCATCCGCCTCTGGTCTGGGCGCTCTGCGGGCAGGGATTTGGGCACCTCGATCACCTCGGCGGGGGGCTCGGGCTTCCTCTTCCCCTCACTGGCTGGGGTCAGTGGAGTGGCTTGTTGAGAGGGGGTTGGCTTTGGAGGGGTGGCCGGGACAGGGTGAGAGTGAGGAAAAGTGTCCACAGGGACTTTGGGCACCGAAGCCTCTGGGAGGGTCACCACCATAGCTTCTACTACTTCCTGGATAACTTTCTCTTCGGTCTGGATGCCCATATGCTCACTGCGTGATGCTGAAATCAGATGTATATTTAGGATTTTAGGATGGATTTATAAAAGCATTGTGCAGACCACATTAGACCTAAGAATAGAACAGTTCTATTTAAACTTTTTGAGCATATTCTCCCATGGATTGATTACATTGAGCCAAAACAATATAATGGTACAGATAAGTACAACCATTATTTAAATCACTATGTACCTGTGTCCTCAGATGTGTGTTGCCCATCCTTCACTGGTGTTGTACTTTCTGATGATACTGAACTAACTTTCCCAGAGGCAGGTTTGTGGCTGCTATCTTGTGAACTGGTGGGATCTGTGAAGGCCTCCTGAGTGGAGTTGGAGTCAGAGAGCACCACCACCTCGCTGTCCTGACTCCGCTCTGCCAAAACAAAACACAACATGGGTCATGCTGCCAGTTATTGGCTGCGGATAAGAGACAAATGACCTTGTTTTATGAATGAAAACAATATTCTTGCCAAAAATTGGGGTTCACGTGCCTTTTAAAAAAAATAATTAAACTGTGAGTTAAGGCGTGTTCATTTTTCATTGGTCAATAATCTGAGATGTCAGTTAAGTTACTTGATCAATAATACAAGTTCTCCAGAATGTCTACTTTCTTTTTGCTCTTGGCTTGTTTTTAAATGCAACTATTTTCTTCTTTTAGTGTGTGTGTGATACAGTAGCTCATGAGCCACACATATTTATTAATGCATTACTAATGAGAAAACATTTTTGTTTTCAAAAATCAAATCAAAATTCAAGAATTCAGCTTAATTGCCATGTCGGCAAAACTAGGGAGTCCTTGGCAGAGAACTGAAAATAACAGATCCGAGAAGGCAACAAGACGTATTTCATACAATAATGCACACATGGAACTTTTCAAAATATTCAAAAACATTAGTTTACAGCAAACTTTCTACGGTACTGTAAGAATTGTGTGAACTGGCAACTGTGTATTCAGTGCGTCCTACTAGAATACACTTTTTTTTTTTTTTTTTTAAAGCATAGCCTCTTAAAGAGTCTGGTGGGTTTGAAGATCAGTACCATTCAGGGAAGCCAGCCACATTGAAGACCTGGGCAGGCAGTAATCATGGTCAAACTCTGGTGAGGCTGTTGGAGATACGGGGAGCTGGTTTAAAAATATAATCAAGAACTCCAAACTTATGATAGAAATTTGCAATTATCTTTAAACAAATCATTTACTTTTCTTCACAATGGAGTACAGCTTTTAATGCCACTCCCTTAAAATTGTAGCACCTGATTCAGACAGACATTTCTTTCTTAGTCCAAAAGAATTTACAGTGTTTTGGTCTCATTCCAATTGTTTGAAGTTGATTTTCTATTAATGGTAATCATTATTATCCACTGAAACCTGACATTCCTTATTCTGTCATATGATAAGTGAATAACACACAACCTGGCAAATGTAGTCTTGCCAAATGACTGGTGTCATGTTGTGCTGGCTTCTAATACCTGTAAAATACAGATGACTTAATGGTAATAATCACTTGATAAATGCATGTCTGAATCCGGCCCTACAGTCTTACCACCTTGATGTGCTTTAAGCAGGACTCAAGTCAGATGAGAGATTAGACACCAACAAGCAAACTTGTGCATGGTGGGGTATCGTCTTACTGCACTCATATGCCAATAATAGGCCAGCCACATTCTTCCTGACTTGACATTTTCTCACTAATTGGCCATAATTGGAAATGATGTTCAATTAGTGGAAAAAAGCAAACACATGATTCAGGCGCGATTTTTGAATATCTCCAGAGAGTTTGAATTTTTTGTTAAAAATAAGCCCACACCAAAGTCAAATAAATTGCGACCACATAATTCACCAGACAATTTAGTGGATCGTGATTAAGGGCTGACTTTGTCCAGTCGTGAAGGCATTCACCCCATTAGAACTACATGCATATATATGGCAAAGCAGGTGGTGAAAGCAAGCAGGCAAAGAGGTAGCAGGCAGGTAGGCAGGTAGGTAGGTAGGCAGGTAGGTAGGTAGGTAGGAATCTGGACAGGGTGACAAGACTGGCAACAAGGGCAATATGGCTGCGTTATTTGCACATTCAGGTTAAAAATGGCACATGGGGTGGGTTAGCAGATGACACTGTTTGTCAGTGGCCTGGACTAACTACATAACGGCTATGTGGTCACACAATAACTGACACACCGCTAAAGCAGCTTCTCAGAAACTTAAACAAAGACAATACTGCAACACTACCAGAATAACAGCTTATATAAATAATAGTTAATGTGCATGAATCACTTAGTTCAGCTTAAACCATCTAATATACACACTGCACAGGATGTGCTGTACATTACTGATGTACATTATGAACATCAGCTGTAGTCAAATATCAAGTCAGATTTTGAACACTGAGAACATGTCAGAAAACTAAAAACTGTCATGTAGAGAACTCAAAGGGTCCTGAGGACATACTGTAAAACTAGATTCCTGGCTGGTATCATACAATCCCAAACAGTCTATCGTTTAAAATGTTTAAATGTATATTATGAAATTATTCATATGTACTTGTGTGTGGCTGACTTATTGGTTTGCTCAGTCTTCTCTCTAGGAACCTATGGATCCAAATAAAAAAAACCTGATAAAATTAATGTTATTACAAAACCAAGGTGCTCAACTAAGTGTATGACCAACTCCTGGTTATTATTGGGAAAATCATTCCCAATTTGTACATTGGAACTTTAAAGATGCAAACCATTAAGTTTAACCAACAGAGCTACACATACTGTGCAATACTAATCAACCGCTGACTAATCAATCCCATCTAAAAAAACACCACAACACAGCAAACGTATTCTAATGAGATGTATAGGAAAAGTACAAGAAAGCAACAAGTACAACATAACGAGAGGCAAGATGATAGATAGAAAATATGACAGACACTAAAACAGCAAAAAGAAATGGACGTTTTTCCAGCACACATGCACACAACGTGCGCGCGCACACACACACACACACACACACACACCTTTACGCTGCATAAGCCAATTTTCGAACCTATTTGTGTCAACACAGCTGTTTTTTCAGGCATAGTAGATTAGTCAAATAATCAGTAGCCATATTGCCCGGTTCACCACATCCCAATCACCCAGTGCACAGGGATCATTGAAACTGAAACAGAAGCCAATAAGCGTGGTGATTAGCCATTAGTGCACTCCCCAGTGGGCTTCCTTTCCCAATGCAGAAAGAGCAAAGAGCCCAACCCCAGAGTCAGTGTCTGGGACTGGGACTGTACCACTGTACCATCAGCCTGCTGCTCTTCATGCCGTTGCTGCTGCCACTGCTGCCGTCGAAGTGTTTTGCGTTTGGCGTAATCGTGGTCAAACGGCGTAGCCACGTAAGAAGGGCATGCCACACCTGGCGTGGCAGCTGATGGAGGGGAGGAGCCGAGGACGTTCCCTATTTCGACTGATGAGCAATTATAGTCCTCGTCCATCATGGAGGGGGGTTTCTCCCTGCAAGAACAATGTTAAATGTAAATGTTTGCTCAAAAAGAAAATTCATAACTTATTGTCGGGTTATATTTATAAAGCATACTTTTCATGGGATCTGGGCATGCTTGGCATACTCTTCTCTTCCCCCCTTGCAAATGGACCTGTAGCTGCCTCAACCAGCATGCTGAACAAAGGCTCGTGTTCCAAATCATGCTCATCGGCCTCCAGTAGTTTTAGGATGGTGGCACTTAAACGGAAATGCAACTAGAAGATGGAATTAAAAAGAAAAAGAAATGTTATGTTTCACAGGTATGTGGGCAAAGTTTGAATGCTTTCAGACACTTATTTTACATAACACTGCCTTGATGCGAGTAGACATTGTGCAACGAGATACTATTTGAGCTACCAGCCACAGGTCATTTACCTCGAGGGCTTCCATGGCCAAGTCGGGGGGATTATGGTAATGGATTTTCCGGGGGTACCTGGCAGCTTCTTCATGCAGATAGTGTGCTGCCTATAAGTACAAAGATAAGGAGTAGAAGACAGCGATTTATGTTGCTTTCAGGGTTCTTTACGTACACAGCTCCCTTGTATTCTTTGCCGACCACCACGACACAGTGTTTCATGCAGTCTCATCTGCCCCCACTGATGTAATAAGAACATTAGATCTATGACTAACTCCATACATAAGACGAAAAAAAGACATCTTGCCAAGGTGGCAGGGCAGTGATCTTTGTTTCTGTAGGCCGATTATGAAACTACTCAAGGTAGTGCAATCATTATTTCCAGCCAATTTATGAATAATTCCCTATTTTATCTCCTTTGTTTTATCTATTACAAATATATGATATAATATATCCAAACTTAATTCATTTGCTCGAGTAGATTTTGGTCAATCACACTTTAGTACTGGAAATGTATATATAAGCATATGTTGGTAATAAAGACAGATTTTACCTGCTGCCAGAGCAAATGAGCACCTCAACAAAAAAATGTATTATTAAACATTAATAACAGACTGAACCCTTTGGAATATGTATAGCCTGAGATCTGCACAGCTGCATACCTTTTTGTAAAGCTGCAGATATTCCACAGGAGACTGTTTGCGTTTCTCTGCTATTTTCCCGAGCATGTAGTGAATGAGCCACTCTTCTTCATCACTGTCACCCTCACAACGGGACGCACCCTGGAAACACTGGAATGCCGTCTCCAACATGGAGTCTCTCCTCTCTTCCATCTGAAGCCACAATGGAGCCTTTAAGGAATTTGGCTCAAGGTGACAGATAAATTGACTCTTGAGCAAAACCCTATACATAACAAGCTTAAGTGACAGGATGTGACATCTGTTTTGCTCTAATAGAAAATCCTGCATAAAAAGAGTTAGTTAACAAAAACAGACAGAGAAAACAGATGTGCAACACAACCACTCTACTCATGTTCACATGTGCCTCACCTGTTTAACCACATCTGGGGGGAGCTCACCGCGCCACTGCTTGAGCTGCCGTGAAGCGAACGAATGCAGGGAATACGATATGGTACCGTACTCGATCCAAAGAGACAAGTTGGTACAGTCTATCTCCAGGGCCCGCTTAAAGCAGTTAAGCACTGCCTGGGAGTGTTTCCATATAGGAACATCACTTTTCAGTTCATTAGAGTTAAGCTTCTCTTGGATACGGCTGGCCCTTGCTAAAGCCATACCAGCCCAGGAGTCAAACCTGAAGAAAGATATACACTTCTAGTAAAGTAATGCACTTGATATATAATTATGAAATACAAAAACGTAGGAAAACTTCAATTTTATATTGAAAAATTCATAAAAAAAAAAGTTTATGTGACCATCCATTGATATAAGTGTAGACAAATTGCCTACCTGTTGGGACACACACAGATGTCATGCATATAGAACTTGATGGCTTTGGACTGTTCCTTGTTCTTGAAATGGTAATCAGCCAGCAGATAATAGATCTCATCAATGATTGGAGGTGCAGGTGCACTTCCCTCAGGAAGGCATGGTGCCTGAAAGACATACAAATTAAACATTTAATATTCTCAGTTTAAGGGTATAAGGGTGACCAAGGTTAAGTTTACAGCCGATACATTGCAAATGCCTTTGACCATCAGGTAAGATTACATCTACGTCTGCTTGACTCAGGTAATATGTACTAAATACTTCCAAAGAATGCCATAAAAAGGTATTAAATGTATTTTGTCATGATAAGAATATTTTGAAGTTTCCAAAAAAGTGATTTGTGTTGAGATGCACAACATTGAGATGACTGCCAAAGGTCAAATGGATACACACATACAAAGACATACAAACAAATAGGAAACATATTACCACATGCCATGGTTGTTACTAGTGCAGAGGGATGGAAACAGCATGTAAAACAGAATATTGTTAAGCATGGATGACTCATTGGAGCTGTGCACATTCAGGGTGGGCCAAATGACTGACCTTTTCTGTCATGCCCTCTATGTAGGCTGCCACTTCATCCATGGTGAGGATGGGAGTGTCACTCGTGGGGGCGATGCCAGCAAACCTCCTCAGCAAATTGGCTAATTCTGCAGATACTGTGCTTGTCTTATAGCTGTCAAACTCAGGGAGTGACTTTGGTTTGAAATACTGGAACATGAAGAGAGAGTCACTCCACAGCAGCTCAACCTGCAAAACATGGATCGATTCCACAGGAGACGTGAGTGAGTATGCATTTTGTTAGAGTGTAGCACCACACACTGCCAGAGAACAATAATACTAACAAAGTCTCCTGATGACTTTTCTCCTGCACTTGATGTTGCATAACGCATTACTTAGAATGTCAATCACCGAAATGCATTACATAGATACACACCGTGGGTTTGACTACCACCAAGTGGCCGGACACATGCATTACAAGTTTCACAAAAAAATGACATGCATTCCAAAAAAAAATAAAAAAAGAGCCCGGCAGATATAGCCACACTAATCTTCCTAGTAGTGTGAATCACTGTAGTGGTTAATTTATCATCATATTATGAGTGTTAGGACACTGTCTATGTATTTCTTTAAAAATCTCAGAAATAAATGCATTTAAAAGGAATTAAAGGCATGGCAAGAGAGGCTTTTAGAAACATTTGAGTATTTGACCTGTGGAGATGAGTGGTCCTCAAGGTAACGGGTCTTGCTCTTCTTACTGGGGTAGGAAAAAAGGCAGAAGAAGCACTGCTCCAATGCCATCTCCAGCTCCTCTTTGTAGGGATGGGATTCATTACTAGACGAGGCTACAAACTCTTTTTCCAAAACACAAACCTACAACAAAACATAAAGATGAATGCTTCAATGTCAAATGGGAAATAACTTAGTCTAACTAACACAAAGGAATAGATGGTAAATCCACAACTTCTAAATGCAAATATTTGAAAGCAAGGGTTTACAGCATATGTTATAATCAATATTGCTCTGAGGCATTTACATTGTGTAAACTGAATGTTCACTTATCACTCGACAGATATCGCACACAAAAAATAAAAAAAACTTACAAAGAACTTGAGGAGTGCACCATCTGAGTTACAGCACATGGAGCGACGGCCGAGATACTCATGGGCTGTGTTCAAGAGCATCAGGGAGGAGGGCAGCATAGGAGTGTCTGAGGCCTCTGAAAATGAGACTTGACAAGGTCAGTCACTGTTACGACTTACCATGGCAGACAAACCAAGGTAAAACTGAGGGCAAGAATACCAGAAGTCCACAGACCTTCATCATCCCCTACAGACACGTGCTGTCGAAGCATACAGTTAAAAGCAGCCTCCTCGTGTTTGATAATGCGATACAGTATAATCCATGGCAGGACCGAGAAGAAATATTGCTCCTTGGGATCATCAGAAATGGCCATACTAAGATCAATTAGCTGGAAAACACAACAGCAACAATACAAAAAATGAATTTCCATACATGCTTATCAGGTTCTGAAGATAGTATCAGTTTCAACAATTCCCTCAGAAAACCAGTTTTGCCTTAACTCTGTCCACACCTGAATAAGGTTGTTCGCCAGACGAGCCATGCTAGAGAAGTGGGGGACATTGCTCAGAAGCTCGGACTCTTTGTTGAAGCAGACCTCGATTCCATCGAGCAGCGCTCCAATGGTGTTGACCCAGTCCTCCTTACTAGGGGGGCTGCTGTTTGAAGAAGAATTGAGTTGCTGCAGGGCTTCATTCAGAGCCAGCTCGCTGCACTCCAAACACTGCTGGTAGTCGTGCAGCCTTAACAGTGAGTTCTAGGCCAGAAATTTCAAATCAGAGAATGAAAACGGTCAACCTTTGCTTATGTGAAAACATGTATAGTCTCAATCCAGCTTATTAAAGTCTGTCTAACCTGCAGTAACATTAGCTGAGCAGGCCGCTCTGGTGCTGAGCTCACAAACTCCATAGGTTTACTCCTGCCACCATTGTTTAGAGTAGCCTGCAGCAGACGCACCACAGACTCATAGTCTGCAGCCTCGAAGAGTCGTTGGATCTCTTCCAAGGACTGACAACGCTCCAGAGATTTCAACCTCTTGTCGATCTGTTAGAGGGGAGAGCAAACCCGAAAATCTCACTTGCTTCTCTGTGGCACTCTTTAACTCTGCATTTTTATTTGAAAATGAACATAATATAATATGTTGGAAATGATGGATACACTGACCTCTTCCACAGAAATTGCTGCATCTACACGTAGGTTAGGAAGATTGATGGTGTAATTCTTCCCTTCAGCTGACTTTGGCTTGCTCTGCAAAAGGCCAGCACAGACATCATAGCTCTCCAGTGCCAACTCCATGTTTCCCTGACAAAAAAATCAAGAAAAAGACAAACTCAAGAGTAGTAAGAACTCACCATATAAAATGCTAACCAAAACGCAACCAACCAACCAACCAACCAAAAGAAATGTAAAGACACCCTACCTGTAGAGCCAAGAATCGGGCTTGGAGCCAGTAAACCCGTGCCATAACATCCAGCCACTCATCCTCAAACAGCTCTCTTTGGGATGAACCTAAGGCCAGGAGTAATAAATCACCTTGGAAGTGCTGCCCAGGGAATTCTGAGTCAGCAGCATCATTGCCAGGGCCGATACTGCTTCTTCTTGGTGACACTGCACAATAGAATACATTTATAACAAGTGTAACACATACTGTTTCCCACATGTGATGTTTTATTGTTAGACAATCCTGCACACCACTATGTTTCAAATTGTGGTTGTAGTGCACAATAATTCATCATCTTTCTGCCATTCAGAATAACTCTCTGGTACTTACCAGTCTTGCCTTTTTTGTGTGACCATTGCTCTAACTGCAACTCCATACAGGCAAGACTCATTGACATCATTTCCTACAAGCAGATAAAAATGTATTATGAGTTATTGTGGTTGCACAATGTAAACTTATATATGACAACTGCAGTTACTAGTTCCAACATCCAGACACTCTTATAATTAGTCTAAAAGACATATACAGGAACATTTGAATTTAAACAAACAAAAGTAACGTTGAGTAACTATATTATTTCACATATATTTATTTCACACTAAAATAAACTTTATACGTACTGCAGTCCAATATCCCAACCATTGTATTATCATTTACCCTGGTGTGTTTGTTGCCACAGTCCCTAAACAAAGGGTTAGGAAGACCACTGCTGTGTTTCCTCCAGTTCTGATAGACCTCCAGTGCCACAACAGTCAGCCCCCGAGGCCACTCCTTCATGAACTTCTGACCCACTGCTTTCAGGTATCGCATCATCAGATCCAGTATGCCACCATTGGTCATATTATTGAGCAGGAAGTTGTGGACATCCTGTTGTTCTACAGTTTGGAAACATTTTAATATGACAGAAATAGCAACATAGCACAGCAGGGTAGAGTAAATAAATATTCACAATGCATTATATACCAGATTCCATGTATTCAATGGAGTCAGCAGGAAGACTACTCCCATGTAGAGGCTGTATGTCCTCCTTCCCATCACACAGTGTCTCCAGATTACTCAGACTCTCCTCATCGTTGTCAGGATCAAACTTCTTTAGCCTAAGACAATTCAGTTAAACAGGATTTGAATCTTAGGACTATGATGAGCTTTGTATTTATGGATTATACTTCAGGTTAAATATAAACTACCTGGAAGGTAGATATTTAAATAGCAGCTCCTGAAAATCTATTTTCTCTTCCTTCTTGCATTTTGTGTTGCGCACACGTGCTGAGCGTCGCTTGGCTGTCTCGCCACTATCTTCAATCGCACGTTTCCTTTTTGGCACTTTCTTCACTTTATCTGTTAGTGAAACATCCATTGCTGTAGCTGTGTACATACAATAAGATCAAATAAAACATACTTAAATGTACAGATGCTTAAAAAAACTTGTTTTTCATATTTGGATAGGCTCAAAGGAGACATTTCTTTTTATGAACAACTCACCAGCAGGGGGAGCAGAAGTGGTGATCTCCACAGTGGCCTGACTGGTGGTAACCTGGGGTTGCATTGGAGGCTGGGGCAGCATTACTGGCTCAGGGAGAACCACAGATGGCAGGGATGAGCTGGGGCTGCTGCTCAGCACTGTGGTCTGGCCCACACTGACAGGACTGCTAGGTTGAGGGAGGTTTTGGAGGAAGTTTGGGTCAGAGTACTCCGACAAGTCAATCCTGCGGCCTAAACTCGGACGTGGTGGCTCACATGTGGTCTGATGTCTGTACATGGCAAGAAGGCATTCGCCTACATGCTTCCATCTGAGTTTTTTTTAAGAAAAAAAAAGTTAGTAAAAGGTTTGCCAATTTAAGGCGATAAAACATCCACAAATACAAAACACCACAAACATAAACAAATGTCAGCGGAACAAGCATCAGAGAAGCCTATAAGATGTGCTAAAATATTCACTTTTATTCTCATTTTAATTAAGTTTAAAGTGAAGAGTAAGTTAAAATTGACAGAAGAATAATAGCACAGAACTCACGAGAGACAGCGGATAGGCTGAATGAACACAAGGTCAGGTATTGGTTCACAGTCTGAAAGAGCGCGTCTACATTTCCTTATCTCCAGGGCCTCGTCCACAATGGATTTGCGCTCCTCCTCCTCCACTTCCACATAGTGAATAGACATATCACTGTAAACAACCCAGAGCACAGAGGTCAGGGATATAAAAGAATGGTGCTGAAAAGCAATGAGACATCATTAAAAAAAATGGAGGAATAAAAAATGAGCTGGCTTCACCATTTCATGAACATCTGCATTGTGTCCCTCTTTAGACACGGCTGCTCCCCAAAGATTTTTTCCTTCAGCACCAGGCCTTTAGTGTAACAATGATCCTTCTCTAGGGCTTTGGCAATGAAGTATAAACAGCCTAGAAAAATTTGCGCAGAAAACAGTTAGCCCTCTTTCTATATTGAGCTCACTCACAGGTAATGAGAATATAGCTATGGTGATGTATTACATACATGTGTAGTCACTGAGTGTGTAAAGAATTGTAATGAGGTTGTCCAAGCAGGGCCAGTGATCTGGGTTACAGTGTAACCCCTCCTCAAAGGCATGTCGAGCCAGAGGAATGCGCACTAGTCGCACAGCCACCTGACCAATTTTGTACCACATGTTCACATCGGTGGAATCCAACATAACAGCCTAAGAGTGGAAAATATGGGATGAATATTGATCAGTGTTATTAGTGTACATTAGTGTAAAAAGTTGCCTTTAATCGATCAATGACATTGTTTTGTTGTTTTACCTCCAAATAAAACTCCATTGCAGTCTCCAGATCATCACGCAATGCTGACAAACTAGCCAAGTTTTTATAAGTAGAGTATTTCAGCATTAGTCCAGGGTGCTTGAGACCCACCCTCTGGTCATCTGAGGGCATGGCCTAAAATATGAGAGGATACATCAAATTTGACAACAATATCTGTAATGCAGCTTCATATTAAAGGTATTTGTAATAAATATCATTTACACCATTGATGGGATTGTATCCTGTTTTAAATTGTACCTCTTTAAGCAGTGGAGTTTTAAGAAGCTCGTGGTAGGCATTGCTGGATTCCTCAAACTTGTCATGTTTTTGAAGATCTAAAGCTTTGTGATACAAGGCAAATGCCTCTGCTTCCTGTGGAAAAAAAATGGCAGCAACCTAATATTACAGAGACAAGATAACTGCACTTAGTGAAGGTGCCACACATTTCTGATATCCTCTGTACCTGAGCCTCTTTGGTCTGACTCTTGATACGTCTCAGTGGGTCTTCAGACTCATCTGCAGCTGTCACAGCAGCATTCAGAGCTGCTATACGGATCTGTCAAGAACACAGAACAAAGAGGGAGCATTATTAAATATGCATGGACACAGGTATTTCAATAGGGAAGATAGTGTGAGCAACACACATTGACATTTATTCATGTATTAATACAACCATAGAACTGCATTCAATGATCAAATAGTCTTACCATTTTAATACCAGGAAAAGAGAGGTCCGACTCTCACCGTTTGCAGACTTTGACTGCAAAGTGCAAATCCATGCAAAAAAGAACATTAGTAAAGATAGCAACTAAGTGCGCAAATAGAACGTTATAAGAATGAAAACATGCTAAACCCCCAACACTAACAGCCAAAAACTGGCCAGGCCTGCTGCTAACTCTCTCGTTTCCCGAAGCCAGTCGATTCACTGCCTCCTCTAGCAAAGCTTTTTAATAGTTCATTCAGTTTGAGTGTGATGCTGAATATGCCTCCGGGGCTCATAATTCAACGTAACACACATGACATACCACCACAACTCAACAATGACAAAAGCAATGCAAAGTGACGTGGCCAATTTTAGCGAAAAGCTCGGGCCAGATTATCTAACCTAACCTTAATATTGCCCCAAAATTAGCCCAAGTAGCTTAGCTCTCGAGGGGAACATAACTTTATTTTGTAGACAGATTAATTTATGATTAATTCAACCACAGCCCCAGATTGAAGGTAATATGTGTTTTCTATTGCAGCACATTCAACATGCTAACGACTCATATCACCACCTCAGCTAGCTGCTTCTAGTCATTATACCGTGAGCTAACGTTAGCTACTGTTTCGCCGGGTCACCATCACCTGCAAACCTAGACAACTTACCGCTCATTCCCCTTTAAACTACATTAGTAACATGAATGCCACTGTAGCATCGTGGAAACTTCCTTAAATACAGCCGTTATTGGTGAAAATGAAGCACAAGGCAAGTTTGAAACTTCATTAATTCATCTTCCTTTGTTGTTGTTGTGAGCGTGAGGCAGTGCAACCCGCCAAGCAGTAAGGCGATCTCTCATTGGTCGTAATACTGTGGGCGTATTCATTTGATCAATGATGTTATACAATGTTGGGTGGTGCCACTTCACCATATACAACGCTGAAATGTCATTTACCACAAAAGGTACATTATTTGAAGTGTATATATTTAATCGGAAAAAAAACATCCTAAATTAATGATTGAAATTTAAAATATGAAATTAAGTATTTATTTAATATAGTTTTCTCTATGTAAGGGGGTGATTCTGAAGCCGGAACTAATTGATAAAAAGGCAAAATCATCTCCCCTGATAAACTAAACAAGTAGATAATAATATGGCTATTTTTTCCGTTTAGGTTTTTTAAGTCAATAATTCAAAATGTCCTCTTAAAGTACATTACTACTGCAGGGCAACACCATCTATAAAGTCAACTACTCTCTGAACTATTAGATCAAATGTCCAGTTTATTTAGGAAAAATAAATATATAATGTGTTTTGGTATAATATTCAGCATTATCTTACGTGTATGGAAAACAGAAGACCACTAGAGGGCAAACTTTTATTACAAAATAATTCATACTGTATCTTCTTTGAGATTGAGGTAAATTTTTTATTCAGCTGATCCTACACACTGGTATCCTCAGCTCATTTGCTCTGCATTGACACATTATGTGGTATTTAGGTTTGATCACATATCATCTTTAATACTTTTACTGAAAGACAGTTAATAGAGTGGTGCAAAGCAGTTACATCTTTTATAAAATGTGGTTTTCATCATCCTTCTCTATTGTGCATGATAAGAAGAGAACGCACAGTTATGTGACACATCATAACTTCGTTTGTTCACTTTGTGGCAAATTGTAACAGCCACTGCAGTTTTTAGGTGTAACAGTATACTGTTTTTGTCCTCAGTGACCCTGTCTGTTGCAGTCCCTTGTTTCTTCTCTGCTTATCCCCGCCTCTTCCACCCAGCACACTCTTTCTCACCACACCCCATCTCTCCCTTGGCTGAGAGTGGCTGGCTGGCAACCTTATCAAATCCTTCTGTCAGCATGCCCGCAAAAAATAGCTTACGTCACAGTCATTACTGGGTCTATAAAAGCCAGAGTAATGCAGATTCTTTGTGCAGTAAACCGAGCTACATTCCTACACACACAGCAGCCCGTTTCTGAAGTCATGTCTTCCACCGGCTTTGACCCTTACTACCCCTCGACTTTCCAGAGGAGAGTGGTGGTGCGAAATGCAGGATATGGAGCTGGTGGAGGAATCGGATCTAGATCTGCCTACACCAGCCACTCTGCCCCAATAACGTCCTTTGCATCCTCTCGTAGAAGTAATCCATCACCGTCTTGGGTTTCCTCCGGCTACTCCTCTGTGCTTTCCGCTCCAGTGTCTGCAGCTGCCACTCAGCTACGCATTGACCAAGCTGCCCAGGTAAGCTCTGAGTTCAAGTCATTGAGGTCCCAGGAGAAGGCTGAGCTCCAAGGCCTGAATGACCGCTTTGCAAGCTTCATTGACCGGGTTCATGAACTGGAGCAGCAGAACAAGTTGCTGGAGACTGAACTTCTGCTGCTCAGGCAGAGGCAGATGGAGCCATCCAACCTTCGGGCTCTGTATGAGCATGAGATTCGCCAGCTCCACGCTGCAGTAGAAGAGGCTCGCCATGAGAGGCAGGCAGCCCAGGATCGCAAGGATGAGATGGAGGACCTGCTTAGAAACTTCCAAAAACGTTATGAGGACGAAGTGCTTGGCAGAGCAGATGCAGAGGGCAGGCTCCTCGATGCCAGGAAAGGAGCAGATGATGCTACCCTAGGCCAGGCCGAGCTCGAGAAAAGAGTTGGTACTCTGCTGGATGAGCTGGCCTTCCTGAAGCGTCTCTGTGAGAGTGAGATTGCGGAGCTTCAGGCCCAAATACGGTACAGTGCTGAGATGTCAGTGGAGATGGAGATTGCCAAGCCCGACCTATCTGCTGCTCTCCGTGACATCAGGGTGCAGTATGAAAACCTGGCACAGCAAAACCTGCAGTCAGCCGAAGAGTGGTTCTGCAACAAGATGAATGTGATGACAGTAGGCAGCGCTCACAACACAGAGAGTGCAAGAAACGCCAAAGATGAGGCTGGAGAATACCGCCGCCTCCTCAAGTCCAGGATGCTGGAGATTGATGCCGGTCATGGGATAAACCAAGCTCTGGAAAACCAACTGCAGGATGTGGAGGAAAAGCAAAGTGCTGAGATCTCTGCAATGCAGGTGAGGGACAGACAAACACTGGGATATAGGAAATGATTAAAAGTGATTTCAGTGTAATTTTGACAATAGAGATGAGTCTGACTGCAAGTGAGTCTTATTGGAATTTGCCACCATCTCATAATGTGCCACTAATGCAGGATACCATCGGTGAACTGGAGGAAGAGTTGAGAGCGAACAAGAACGACATGGCTCGCTACCTGAAAGATTACCAGGACCTCTTGAATGTGAAGATGGCCTTGGATATTGAAATTGCAGCTTACAGGTCTAGTATAGTAGAATAATGAATAAAGATTTGATGTGTCCCTTTGTTTGCCTATTGTAGCACAATTTTCTTTTTTAAATGACTGCCAATGTAATGAAGAGTACACTTTTTTCTTTCCATTAGGAAGCTCCTTGAGGGAGAAGAGAATCGCTTTAATGTGGCAACCCCAGGGTCTGTCAATGTTTACTCCCAAGCCATGTACGCTGCTCCATCTTATGGAAGAACACATTTCTCCATGCAGTCTCAGCTGAGCTCTGCATCTCCGTACCTGCTGAGTGCCCGCTTGTATCCTTCATCACTCTCCACAGAGGGGATAATATCTGCAAGCCAAGCGCAGGAGGCAGAGGCCAGTCCTCCCCAGGAACAGGAGGAAGAAGAGGCGGAAGAGGAAGAGAAGGAAGAGGCGGAGGATCAGGTAGTAGAGGAGGATGAGGGTGAAGAGGAGGGGGAGGGAGAAGAAGAGCAGAAGGAAGAGGATGATAAGCAAGAGGAGGGAAAGGAAGAAGCTGATGGACAAGGTTGGTGTGATCATTTAGTTTAAATGTGCATGTATGTAGTAGTAATATATTTCTAACTTATCCAATTCTTGGTTATGAAGCGTGTGAAGCAGAGGATGAAGCAAAAGGCGATGACGAGAAAGGAGGAGAGGAGAGCCAAACTCAAGGAGAGGACGATGCTGAGCAGAAAGACAAAGAGGGTGACGAAGAGGGTGAAACTGATAAAGATGAGAAGGTGGAGGCTGAAGACAAAACAACAGATATAAACGTTTAAATTCACATGCTTAAAAAGCACCTGCTAGCCTGTAGCTAAATCTCTGGTGCTTTGCGAAGTTTGTCTCATTCAAACCTCTCTTGAAAGTGTGAACCTACCCTGTGTATGATCAATTACAGAGACACATTGCATGTTTGCACACAAGCACTCCACAAAGAAACAAAAAAACTGAAAGGCCAATCAATGAATTGATAAAGACGGGATGTGTCTGGATTACTAATTCTGCGTTGTGGAGATTTGTTTGCAAACACCTGTGTGGGATACTGCCACCAAAACAAGCCTGGACTAATGTCTGTATGTGCCACACCCTATATGAAATGCCTTACTTTAAGTCCTCACTGTGCTAAAAATTCATGATGTGCTGCCTTGAATTCCAATAAAGCCTTGAAACCTTGTCAAACTAGAGCTGGTGCTGGGGCTTTTTTTTGTTTGTCATTTAAAACAGCAACACTTGTGGTAAAGTGCCAAATCAAGTAAGATTCAACACAGATTAGCAGAAAAAGGATCCTTGTCCTTGCTCTGTGACTCACTCTCACAAGCAAGCGTAGAGATTTTTCATTCAGGGGTCACAAAGGGGGGTTAATGGAAACGGTGCACTACAGCTACAGAGCCTGCAGGTTCAATATGAATATTGATAAATATGACCAGGAAGGAGGGATGCAGGAAACAAGCAAATACAGTGAGTCTGGGTTGTTTGAAATACACAAGCTAACAATATGATTAAAGAAATGACTGCATCATTCTGTGTATCAGTATGACACTTTATGTTGTCCACACAATTTGCCAATAAAGCCTAATTTTATTTCTCTAAATGGAATTTCTAGTCTGAAAGAGGGGAATGGCAATGGCACTTTCGTTTTCATTCAAGTGAGCAGTTCTCTCTCTGCTGATGTGCCTATGCAGCCTCTGTGAGATCGGTCGGCTGACGCCGGTGTTTTTGCTGCTGCTGCCTCGCCCTCATCCCCATCACTGTCCATAAATCAGGGTGCACTGAGATCGTTATGACTCAGCTGGTCTGCCGCACCATAGAATCTGGCTAAGTGTCAACTCACGCAGGACGGCCAGAGAGGGGGAGAGCAATTTCATTACTTTATTAGGGAGAGGCTAAGGAAGAATCAGGGAGAGACAGGGGGAAAGTGTGTGTGTGTGCGTGTGTGTGTGTGTGTGTGGGGTTCTCTAGCCAATAAACCTCCAGAAGAGGAAAAATGTTTTTTTACCCAACAAAGTGGTGAAGAGACTGGGGGTTTCCTTGAGACATAAACACACATGCACACACTCACACACGCACACACGCACACATGCACAAACACACCCAGACACACACACACACACCTACACACACACAAACACACCCCCCCCCCCCCCCCCACCCCCCCCCCCCACACACACACACACTCCCTCTCTCTCTCCTTCTCCACTGTTTTTAAATGTAACACAGATGTGTATATATATATATATATATATGGAATGCACTCTGGCGATACATTGTTCTGCCCTATTTTCAATCTCCTTCCTCTTCCGTGTCCTCAGTTTACCCTGCCCTGAGCTACATTATCCTCCTCCTTCTGTTGCTACTGTAAGGCTAGAGCCAGTAGAGCACTCAGTTTAATCATTAGGAAGGCTACTTTGCGGGGCATTTGGCTTCGCTTACACACACATCTCTCACCACTCACAGAGATGGCAATATTGTAAAGGTTTTCTTATTGATTACATAAGAGTGCACTAATAATATACTGACAGCTGGATTTTAAATCACAAACGGCCTGAAGAGAGAATGCAGAAACAGTGAAGGAGCTCCTACTAAATACTAAATACTGCAAAGCACCAGCAGGATGTCCTGTATATATACAACCTGAGGATGCTCATATGTATTACTCATGTTGCAGACATTGGAATAGGCTTGCAGGTTGCATGTGTGTGTATGTGTGTGTGTGTGTGTGTGTGTGTGTGTGCATGCATACAGATCCCCTGTAAACGCAGCATATCAAAGAAAAGCTGTTTATTTATGATTATTTATTATTATTATTTATATTATTATCGCCTTTCATCCTTCAGACATTAAGGTTCACCCCCTGTTTCACCTGTTACATCTGTGCTGTGAACCGAGTGGCGTATACATTCTATAACTCTATCCCTCTGGTGGGTATTCACTGTGTCAAAGGGAGGGAGGCCTATCACTGAACCCCACTGAAACCTCCCAAATTTATAATTCCTCTGATATAAAACAAACAGCTGAAGGTGTAGCAGGAGGCATCAGCTGCAGCTGAGCTTCCTGTAAAAAGATAACACAAACATGTGTTGGTATTGTACTGTTTCCCCTAAAGTAGATGTGGTTATTTACTTACAGAATATCCCTTTACATTACAGCAAAAGTGTAACATTTCAGGAGGACACCTGATATAGTAATACAATAATTTTGGGCGTCAGAAACATAATCTGCATATTGGAGCAAAAGCAAATGCTTGTTATGTGGTTTTGAACTCAGGTTCACATGATAACATTTAAGTTCAAAGCCAAGTCAGTGATGAGGTGAAATGTTGGATAACATAGATTTAGGCACCAGCTCAAGAAGTCATATTTTTACATTGAATTATTTTTAAGGAAAATGTTGGTAAAATTAGGGAACTAATCAAAAACTACAGCAAATGCTTTGGGAAGATCTTAATCTTCACTTTGAGGGAAGCAGTAGTTGTCCCGATTGTGTTATTAAAATTGTGTGTGGGGCATGTTCACCCCTCTCAGAGTGCTGTTGTCCAGACTGCTGCAGACTGTGTGGTCACGCTGCAGTCCGCCACACTTTGTCCTCCGCAGAGGAGAGCTAGTCTCAGATAAGAGTTGTGGCTCCCTCTGCTGATCTCTGAGAGCTGCCTAATTAAAAGCCTCTGGCCCAGAAGGCAGGAGACATCAGACTTTTTCATTTGAAGATGTGGCACTATCACGCTAAAAATAGATGATTGCTTTTCCTTGGGTACATACCCACTACGGTGTAACATAGGATGCTTCACTGCGTCAGATGGAGATGGATATGGAGGGCAAGGGGGGGGGCTCGTATTGGACCTTAAGGGCACAGTCTTAATCATGGATCACAACCTAAAATTGAAATGATAGACATTTGGATATAAATGTGGCATGAAGTTCTGTGAACAAGTGCATTAACTCCATATAGATAGTGGGGTCTGCATTTCTTGGGGGCTGTGAGTGAAATCTCATTCTGGAACCCAAAAAAACGAAAGATTTATCATAAGTTGAGTAGATCTGTGGTTGGTTTCAGTATAAATATTGAAAACTTTATTAGTTAAAGATTATTACACAATGGTCATGGAAAAACATGTTATAACATCCCGTAAATAATGACATCATGCTGCAAAAAGTCAACTGCAGATCTCAAATTCTTGGCCCAGGTTGATTTTTTGTGCACAGATAGTGCCCTGACCTATATCAGCGCAGCATCGGCAAGGCTCTTACCTGATTCTGCTGCCAGATAACCAGGTGGATGCTGGCAGTCGACCCATAAATCCATTACGCCCTTTGTCTGCTGTTGTCTCTTCCAAGTGAACACCTCTGTGGGGGCTACGGACAGTTTTTAGAGCCCATTTCTCACCAAAGTCTTTCAAACATCGTGGCTCCTCACATTATATGGATGGCTTCAACGGCAGAGATGGTTGTTCACTAATCAACAGGATGGATGTTTGATCCCTGTCTCCTTGTGTTCACGTGTGTCATGAACAATACAATGTCTCCTCGGTCAAAGAATGGACAGATGTAAAGATGGTTGTTAGGAATAGAATAAATATAAATGCAGACCATGTACCATCACAGTTCCCTGACCTTAGTAAGTTTAGGCACAGGTCAACAGTACAGTCGGGTCAAGGTTTATAGATTTTATTAATATTGAGGCTCAGTGTGCGACATCTTTGTGCATCCCATTAAAAAACAAAACACACAAACACTAATCCAATCCTCCAGAGTGCAGGAAGGTAGATTTGGTCAGAAGGTGTCATTTCAGTTGTTGATGCATTGTGTGTCTGTTTAGAGAATCACTTTGAATAGAGTACAGTACAATTCGACATTACTCAGTGTGATCAATCAGTTGTTATGCTCAGCTGTTCTTATATCCACACATGCACCTGTTTCCATGTACCTCACAACTTTCATCTTTTTTTGTGTTTTCCTAAAATGCTGCACCTTATCAGGGAGTGTTATTAGAAGGGTGCTTGATTCTGTATGACACAATCAGATCTAAATTACATGACAAGGGGATTCGGGATTTCCTTGTGGAGTCTCATACTCTTTTTGCTTATGAGCTTGCATTTAACTTTGTTTGTTAGGCTGCCTCACACACTTAATGCAAGACATGCAGACACACACCATGACCAGGACACTGCCATCTAAATGTAGTGATTTCTCTTTAATGGTTCTGTAGGGAGAAGAGTGTGAAGTTACTGAAGCAGATATTTAATAAAATACTTTACCACCACACAATGGTGGTACAGTTTACTGTATGCAGTAGCACTATGTAGTCAGGTGATGGCAATATTGTATTCCTTTTTTACAGATTTGGTTGTTTTTAACTTATGACAGCCCACAACCAACTCTGCAGGACTCACCCAGGAAGCAGTGGACAACCCACAACCGCTTGAGGACCGGTGTCGGACGCTACGGTGCAGCAATGCAGAGGTGGGGTCTCAGGGAAAGTGCCTCATGTGAGTGTGGGGACCCTGAACAGACGGTCGATCACATAATCAACTGTTGCCCAAAACACCGGCCACCGGTCTGATGGACCTGGAACATGACACGTTGGCCTGGCTCGCCTCAACTGAGCTCCAGGTCCAAAGACACACGACAGAAGGAGAAGAAGAAACTCTACACATTTGGTATGAAGTGTGAGAGATTCTGCAAAAGGAATGAAGAGAATCAGAGGTGAAAATTTACGAGCAGATCTAAAGCCTCCTTATAATAAATTCAAATACTCAGCAAGAACTTACAACTCGGCCAGAAATAGGTCACAATAATCACGATTAACAGCTCAAGGCCTAACCTTGGGAATTATACAAATAACTGCAAAATACATCTCTTGTATCTGATTTCCGGGATGAGCTCAGTCAGTCTGCTTCAGTGGTTTAGCCGCATAAGATTTGTCAAACATGCCAGACAGAAAGGACATTTCTAGGTCACAGGATCACTTCACAATAATTTGGATTCTGTATTTTGTGGAGGAATAAGTATTTGTATTTTGTGGAAGAAGAATAAATAAAACAAAATGTAATTATTTGAAGGCAATATGTTAAAGTTTCACTCTTATTTAATTTCTAGCCCATAAAATCCTCTGGTAATGCTGTTTTGCAGTTGCCATATGTTCAATAGAAAACACAAATTCAATACCAGCTTTCAGTTTTGTGTTTGTACTGATTCACCACATGGTGACTTTTGAAGCAGCCACAGAACAATAGGTAGGAAAAATGGACAGCACCCTGTCAAAGGGAACAACGTAAGCACAAGGAGGCTGAACATTATTGACAGCACCATTTGGCTGGCCAGTTGCAGAAGAACACACACAAATACACACACACCATGGGCAAACAGAAGGCTAAGTGGGCTTCCAGGTCTCATTCCGGCAGCTGTGAATTACTTCACTGGGCAGGGAGGCAGGATGGTGGGTCTTATTTGTGATATTCTTACCATGATTAAATGACATGACAATGACAAGTCATTTTGGTCATATCCTTTTAAAATCAACTATTTGTGTGACTTGTATGACATGAACTACACAGTTAAATTGGAATATTGCCTTTTTTTGGATTGGATTACATGTCTCAAGCCCGGTTCATTTACGGCCTCTCAGAATACAGTGAGGGGCCCCATTAAATCAGTCAGCGTGAGCAGCAGTGTGGAGTCTTAAATAAAAAACAATAACCTGGTGATTATTTATGTATGGGCCATCAGCGATTTACTTGGGTTTTGCAATAATTAAACTCTCCTGTCAGTGTGTCAGTGAACACCATCGAGGAGTCTGTGAGGAAGAACGAGTTGCAATTTCTCCAAATTCAATTTGAGCTCGTTGGAGGATTTACAGGGAATTATTATCGGACTGGATTGACTGGCGTCTGGAGGAAGAATACACTCCGTCGCCCATCAGTGTGTGTGCGCGCGCAGCGGTGTGTGTTTGTTATGGTGGGGGTAGTGTGCTTCACTCCCGTGTGTGTGCTGCTCTCCCCTCCCCGTTCACAATTCATGATGGCGGAACTGTAGAGTTGGGTACGAGCAAGAGCGTCCTCGATCAGCGACTGTACATAGTTATTTATTTATTCCTTCAAACTTCACTCCTCCTGTCCCCCTCGCGATGACCCGCTGGATCCCCACCAAAAAGGAGAAGTATGGAGTGGGTAAGTTCTCACATTTAGCCGCGTGTGTTAGTGTTGCTGGAGGATTCCACTCCCAGAAACAACACTCACTAACTTCCAGGGGGAAAACCGGACAAGTTGCTGGCGACTTGTGTTGCTCTCGCTACACGGTTGCCCTTCCTCCTGTGTTTTTACATTCACAGCAGGTTCTATAAGCCCGTTTCCACACTCTGTGTTGGGTCCGATCGTCTGATGTTTGAATAGAGTAGTAATAAGAAAAGTGCGTGCGTTCGCTATGTGGGTGTGTGTGTGTGTGTGTTTGCGTGTGCGTAGCTGTCCATAATAGGTGGTGAGGAAACAAAAAGTGGAAAGGATCCAACAGTTCAATGAGTCTTGCAGTTAACTCAGGGAGAGGACTTGTTGGTGAAGTTACAGTAAACTTCAGTGAATCTTCACTTTCGCTGGAGGGCCCCATTAAGCCCCCTGTAGGGGCTCCTGTGGGGGCCCTAGACCCCCACAGGCCCTAGACATGGGACACCCCTGCCTATAGCATATGCCTTTTATGCACAATAAACATAATATATGTGTTTGTGCGTGTACCTGTAGTATTACTTGTGCAATAAGGTGTGGCTCCGCTACATATGCATGTCTGTGTGTGTGCTTGTGGGCTTGCAAACCACTGTGCCTGCATGCTCCTGCTATCAGTTAGACCTCCACACCCTCAAGGAAAATCTGTGCAAACTGCTCAACCCTCGCCCAGGTTTACTGCAATGGCTTTACAGCCGCCAAGGCCGACCGGTCATCGGTCACCATTGTGACTCACCTCTTGCGCTTAAAGACGCACGTACTACTGGTCTCCTGGTGTGCAGCAGAGGAAGTGAAGAAAGCCCTGCACCTGTGGGCTAGTGAATGCATGTAATGTAGGTGTATGTCAGGAGGTGTGAATCTGAGGCCTTGGCTCAAAATACCTTCATGTAAGTACAGTATGTAATGGTGTGCAGCACCAACATATACATATACATAACACACATGACATTATTTTAGCAGCTGATGTTGAGGATTTTTTAATCCCTTTAGATCCCAGTACGGCATTCTAAACTGTTGCTCTGCTTGATTCTGTATACTCTTGCCATTCGGCTTAGAAACAAGGCCGGAGTCGCTGCACTTAATCCCTAAAATGCCATCGGACCCCATACAAGGTCTTACATTTTTAATCCGATTAGCATGCTCAGGCTGCGCTCAAATACAGGCAACTACATTTTGGGATGACAAAAGAGATAATATCAGTTATATCATGCTAGTTAACAGGGAAATGGGGATAAGGGGCTTAGGCTATCTCAGCTCTTTATGGTGAATTTGTGACACCATTTAGTTGGCTTGATAATTTCCTTCCCGAAATGAAGCACTGAAATCATCAGGTGAAAAACCATGTTCAATGCTTTTTTAGGTTACTTTATTGTTTATTGACATCATTTGAAGCCATAATGACATCCTTGTTTTTTTGGGGGGGGGTCAACGTTGTTCAATGTTAATATTTACATGAATTACCAACAAAAGCAAGATAAATGCCCCAGTTTTCATGGACAGCATATGTGAACTGCATGATGCCCCAACTGATTATTAAAGTTGAACAACAAGGCGTCTCAATCATCCATGAAAAGTCACATTGTCATTGTACGTGCAGCACAGCATTGTTGTGCCACCATTGGATACAGCGGGAGATGTGTTATAAATAAATAAATCCTTCTCACGTGTAAACATTGCAAAATCAGATTTGAGGTGAAAATGTTCTTCTATTGACAACATCTGCACATTCATCATTCTGCAGAATGTACTTCAAATATCCAAGTGAATATGAAAATAGTAGGAAAGGATCTTTTTGAGTGTAAGAGGACTGTCGAGATTAAAAAGTTACAGTATTTAATATTTGATTCACAGCAGCAAACCCCTGAGGTTCACGTACTGCTTACGAGCGTCTCTTATAAGAACGAGAGCTTTCTTCTGGAAACTGCCTTTAAAGCCGCTTGTGTCATAAGGGCTGATTTACACTTGTTCTCACTTTGGTTGTGTGAACGGGGTTTCAAGTGCTAAATGACAATGTTATTATGCACTAAATAGCAAACGAGCTTCCTTAAAATGATGAGCAGCTTTAGGTTGATCCCTGTGCAGGTGTTGCGTGCTGCATGGGCGTCTTGTTAGCAAAACAAACCTAAAGCTGCTGAGATTTGCGGCCTCTGTGGTCCACGATCAGTACAGGCCAGATTTTTCCTCTCACAATGTCAAACGTGCGGTTGGTGATCCTGATGACTGGTGCTCTTGAAATAGGAAACATCGACCTTGCTCTCAGTGAATGTGGGACTGACCAGATGGATGGTCAGACATTTCATTTGAAAACCTAATTTCAGGATGATTCTTTTGCTTCATTTGCTTATTCAAGTACCAAGAGAAAGACATCTGTATTTTTTTCCATTAGATATTGCAGTTGTAATTTTCTTTCTGTTCAATGCAGCAGCAGGGGATTTTAACCAGAATTTAAAGATGAGCCCACACTGTTCTAATTCTATCCCTTTTTGTACAATTAGCTTGGATCCTGAGAATTACCTTTCTGATTTATGGATAACCGAAAAGGGACTTATTAGCTGGAGCACTGTTTTAAGAGCTGCAGATCATTCTGGCAGTCTAGACAGTAGACAGGAAGCGAAAGGCTTTTCTACCAAGGTCTTTATGGTTTAAAACGTCCTGCCTGAGGAGAGTTGGCCCAAAAACAACCTTTAATAGACTTGCTTTTACCTAATGATTTTTTGTTGAGATGCCGTACGTGTCGCGGCTGTGGCAGCACTTGAGATTAGTCGGCTAATACACAAGTGTAATAAGAAATGTATGGTGCGTCATAGCATAGATCCGTTTTTTCTTTATAAACGGTACTTTGATATAAAATACAACCTTTCTCTATTGCATTTTTTTTTGTAATTTAAATAACAATTGTGTTATGAACGTCTGTGCCATTACTGGCTGTATTATTTATTTCTGTCAGGTCCACATTTTATTTTTAAATGTCAGACAGTATAAAGTGTTCTCTTTCTAAACAATCAGAAGTTGATCCTCCACTAATTCTTTTTTCATTTAGGTTATTTAGGTTTTCCTGTCATGCTCTCAACTCAGCATTTTTGTTTATGTACTGCTTTCCACACCCAGTGAATGATTAGAACAATACACTCTCATTGCATTGTGTTAACTCTGATGAGCTGCCAGCAGCTGCTCAAACTGCTCAGCCATGGTGCTCTTAAATTGTTTAATTCAAACTAATCCACTTCTGCGATAAATCATTTGGAGTCCATCAGGCGAACTTTGATTTAACATTAGTATGCACGTTAGCTCAAACCTGGGCAGATGGGGGCTTTATTTGAATTTATAACGACTGGCTCCGGCCTGTGTGTTTCTAGTCTGTGAGGAAGATAGTGCGTCTCAGAGTCGTGCAGATCAGCTGAGCTGCCAGGGCCAAGACTGTTGACTTCAGCCGAGGCAGTGTGGCATCACAACGCGCTCAACTGGTTCCCTGCCATTGGCATATGGCCATGATGTTGGCAGGCCCGGACACTGTGTCAATTTGGTGAATGGACCATTGTCACTCTCGGCATGACCAGAAGAGATGTCATGCTTTCAGTGCATGTTTCATTCAGTCTTTTTGTGGCCAGTGAGAACTATTTGTGCAGTTTTCCAGTGATTTGTTTTTATTTAAAACAACAGTATGTTAAAACTGTCTTAGTGAACTTTCTGTTTGTACTGGTTAAAAAGTAAAAATAAAAATGGAGATTGAAATGGTTGGAATTTGTCTCTTGATGCGAGTGTCATTCACAGGAAACTCAACAGATGATACTCACAACATAGGCCAAGCATGGGTCTAATGTGGGCCAAGAGGCTTGTGTTGATGCATATTAGTTGTATAGGAAGTTTGTCAAATCTATCTGTGGATAGGAAGTTGTGCATGGAGAAGTGGTAGTCGCATACAGTCTTTTGTCAAGTTTTGGTATTCAGACTGAGGTGTGATATGCTGAGCCAGTTGAAGCGTGCTGTGAAATCTGGCCTGCAGCAACAAACATTATCACCATGCAAGTCAGGGCAGAGCTCTGTTCATAGTTCCTCTATCTCTCCAAGAGTATGAGTGGCTGTTCGCTATTGCTGCTCCCTCAAGTCTTGACAAAGACCTCTGCTGCAGTATTATTTGACAAGGTATCTCTTTTGCAACAACCGTCTGTTGTTGCATGTGTGATCCGTCCCACACGTGCGGACAACTATTCTGAAAAGACAGGACCGCTGTTAGGTTGACACACTGACTGTAGGTAAGGTGAGTGTGGCTAAAGGCCTCAGTGGTGTGAGTGTGAGACTATCACCCTTTGGGCTCTGCCCCTGACTGTTGACACTGAGAATACCTGCTCCACAACAGTCCATTTACCGCAACGGTAAACACGGCCCTGAGGGCATCCGTTTCAATTAACACTCATCAAAATGCTTTAGAGGTTCGAGTCACTCAGTCCTCCTGCACAAACACACAGTCTGCCATTAGACGAGGAATAAATCAGAGATCAAGATCCCCTGTGCTTGCAAGTCCTGCGACGTGGAGGGTTGAATTGGTTTCCTTTTCCGGGGAGAGACCGCAAACCTCTGATCCAAAGCTTTTTAAAAACACACATTCTCCTCTGCGAGTGATTGAGATGGGATTTGGGCTTTTCTCTTATTCCACTGGACCTTGAGGAGGTACAAAAGTCATCAGTCAAACCGGCGACTGAGACAGTTCCTTTGTTAAAAGTAGTTATTGAGAATTGTGCACTTCTTCCATAATGAGACGGTCCTGCTCTTTGTCCTTCAGTAATCTACAATTATGAACCCAGCGGTGAGCAGGAGCTGTGTCTTCAGGTCGGAGACACGGTGCACATACTTGAGAAATTGGAAGGTGAGTGGAGCTGAATACACAACAAGTCCTGACACATCCGTTCGACATCTGACACATCCTTTACCCTGCAAGATCGCTCAGGAACTTAGATGAAATGTTAAAGTAGCTGCTGCTCAATATGCAATATATAATAATGTAAATTAGTCTGCTACATTGCTCCCATCTCTCCCTCTCCCTCACTGTAGAATGTTTTTCTGAATTTTTATCTCCTCAGGCTGGTATAGGGGCTATACGCTACGCAAGAAATCACAGAAGGTAAGGGGCTTAATTACTGCTATGTCATGTTATATTCAATTCTGTTATAGCTATACACACACACACACACACACAAACACACACACACACAAACACGCAAACACGCACAAACACTCATACTGATATTACCTCTTTGTTCTCACAGGGCATTTTCCCAACTTCCTACATCCACTTAAAGGAGGCTACAGTTGAGGGAACAGGGTGAGGTGTCATATGCGTAAATACATCATCTTGATGATCATCCTCTTTGCTTACGTAGCAATACTCAATAATAATTGCGACAATTGAAGATTCAATAAGGCTTTATTATTGAATTTATTATGAAGTATTTATCACATGTGGATATGCACATGAGCCTTATATGACAAGTGTGTGTGATGAAATCCTCTTTCAATATCGTATTGTTCTCTCCTTGTGGCTGGTAGCCAGCAGGAAATAATTATTCCAGCAGATTTACCCTTGGTCCAGGAGCTTGGAGCTACTCTAAGGGAATGGGCACAGATATGGCACAAGCTCTTTGTGGTATGTGTAGATTTAGATTGCCTCATTGAATTGTTGTGACTACACACAGCCCAGTGCTACTACCTGTTTCTCAACACATATACTCATTTTTGTTTTGTTTCATTCTTCTGCCGGCTGTACTGCTATAAGCATATTCCTGTTTATCTGACAGGCAAACAAGACAACGCTGTTCAGGGGTGTTCAGCAAATGGCCTACAGCCTCATCGAATATCGATCGCAGATAGTGTCAGGAACGCTGCCCAAGGATGACCTTGTAGAGCTGAGAAAGAAAGTAACAGCAAAGATTGATTATGGTAACCGGTAAGAGTCCTACTGCCTCCTTGTACTGCAATGAAAAGCCCTCTGACATAAACACCGCTGTAAAGTTTGATGTGGTTGGGTCGTAGCCCCGGGATTGTCTTTGTAAACTAATTTGATGCTGTCTGCTCATTGGTGCCGCTCAGGATACTGGGCTTGGACCTGGTGGTGCGTGATGAAGCAGGAAACACACTGGATCCCGATGAGACCAGTACGGTCAGTCTGTTCCAGGCGCACGAGATCGCATCCCGCAGTGTTGATGACAGGATTCAAGAAGAAAAAGTATGACTAATTTGTTGATCGTATGACTCGCTGTACTCTAGAGTGCCTGTCCATTTACATTAATATGTATGTGCATGCACTGCCTGGGGCCTTGTTTTTATGCAGACGCGGCTGCAAAATCTGGAAATGAGACGTCAGACCTTGTTCAGTACAGTGCACACCTACAGTCTACTCATGAACCTGAAGAACTTTGTATGCAACATCGGAGAGGATGCGGAGCTGCTCATGTCTCTATATGACCCTGACCAGTCTGAATTCATCAGGTTAGCCCTTCAATTAGTATCAAGCAGGGGGCTTTTCCGTCTATTTGAATTCATAACATTTTGTGAAAAGATTTGTGATTGAAGTTATTTTCAGTATTGTTTCATTGGTCTATTCATCCATAAACTTTTGAAATCCTGGCAGGCACATAACCCAGTAAACAGAAAATGTCATGCAACACGGAGAAGCCATAGGTTTCTGCATTCTTTATTCTCGTACATATAAAATGCGTAGATATTAGAGGGTCAGTGGAGGAAGGTTGCCAAAGGCGCCAGATTTCTTTTGTGAAAAACTCACAGATAGACCCGCTGCTTAATAAACGTTGTCAGATTCAGCAGACATTCATTTATATTCATATGTTTAAAACCTGAAAACCTGTTCCCACCATTGGGAGGGTGCTGTTCTGCAGCGGACCTCTGGCCTCCCTGGAAAGGGCAAGGCTTAAGATAAAGTAGTTACCCAACAGACAATTAGAATTTTTAAATAGGGCTGAGACATTAAAAGAGTTACTTAGACCGAGATGACACCATTATTGGTGTTGTTAGTTTCAGCTGTGGCAGTAATTCAGGCATGGCAACTGGTATTATCAGCCAATAATATAGTCAGTAGTATCCTAAATTATTGCTATTTAAAGTATGCAAGCTTTTTAGAAATTTCCTCACTGTTTCCATTTTATGTGATTAAAATAGCTAAAGCAATGGTTATTATGTGTTGTTATAGTCTTCTCTTTCTCCCGATACCTTGGATAATATGATCTCTTACTGTGATTCTCATTTAAATTCATGCAGTGAGAACTTCCTGGTGCGCTGGGACAGTATGGGGATGCCCAAAGAAATTGAAAAGCTCAACAACCTGCCAGCGCTGTTCACGGTAACTGGATCCCAACCCGCTGACTGCATTCCCTGTGCTCTGGATTTTAACAACGCAAATGCTGCCTGAAATCTGTGACAAAGACAATAATTTGCTCCTGGATGCTCCTCATTTTTTAAAACTTTAAATGATTGGCTCACATTCATGGTACATCTTTGAAATTTTGAATACATTGGCCTCTATTATATTGCTTCCGTTTATGTTCATGACTCGTGCAGCAGTTACCCCTGCAAACATGTCATTATTTTGGCATGGTGGCGCACCCACCAGGGATCAGTGGCTTGGAATGTAATAAATCCACGTTAATCAAAGCAAAGAGTGGAAATGTTATATTTGCGTTTGCTCTCTGGTGAACAGAACCCAGAAAATTAAAAAAACTAAGATTTTTCAAAGGTGATATGTTTGAGGCTTTTCTCTCTCTAATATTTGCCATCTGGTCTGCAGCTCCAGCCTTGTGAAAACACATTCTGACAGCCAAGTGTGACATACAGTCCACTGCCTTTTGTGTCCGCCTTATCACTCAACGTCCCATAATAAATTATCTGTGTGTGTCCTTGCTTCCAGGACCTGAGCAGCAGCGATTTAATGAGGCAGCGACTGTTCCTGGTGTGTCAGATCATCAGAGTGGGCAGCATGGAGCTGAAAGAGGGCAAGAAACACACGGGCGGACTGAGGAGGCCGTTCGGTGTGGCTGGTGTGTACCTTTACCATTCGAGCAATATTTTCTTTTTTTCAGACAAAAGTCAAATAGACAAAAATGTGCCACTCCTTTCTGGCGATGCAATTGCATGAACATTTCTGTCTAGGTGTAAAGGAGAAGGATCCATGTGCCGAGTAAAACTGGAACACCTGCTTTCTCTCCAGAACTCGCTTTCACTCTGCCTTGGCAAAGGAATCAATGGAAATTGGTTTAGCAACGGTCTTTTTGTTTTTGACCGGGCGATTAAAGGATTTTATGAGAAACGGTTTCCTCTGGTGTTTGAGCAAATGGACTGAAACCAGAGTCACTAAGAATGTTAAACCCAGAAGTCAATTTATATTTAGCCAGGGAAAAAAAGCAGTTTAGGGGGAAAAAGAGCGAGATGGAATGAACAAATCAGAGGCATTTTCCTGCCTAAATCTGCCTTACTGTCGGCTATGCCAGGCAACAGGTGAGTGAGATCCACCGCTTGGCTCGGCTTCTGTTTCCAAAGTTGAACATGCAGCAGTTTCCAGAGTTATATCGAGTAGTTTGGCTTGAGCTCCCATTTTACTGTAGTTTTTGCTTTACTGCAGAACTGTATTTAATTTGGAAAATGAATTTACCCTCGAGTTTGTGGCCTTACTGCGATGCTCTGTATGTGTGTGTGATTGCAGTGATGGACGTTACAGACGTTGCCCATGGCAAAACCGATGATGAGGACAAACAGCATTTCATCCCCTTTCAGCAGTGAGTCTCTTGATGTCGTCACACTTCATCCACTGTTAACAGGCTCAGCATTGTTTTGTAGTATAATACAACTCAGAACAACTAATGGAAAATAATTGGAAAGGACTCAAGTTAAATTTGCTTTCGCATCTTGTTTCGCAGTGTGCATATCAAGGGCAAATATAAACACTTTCAACAATACAGAGGGTGAATTCTTCTCCAAAACAGGCTTCATGGCCTTGCTTTCATCACATCCCTGCAGTGCATCACTGCCACATTCCCTGAAATCAAACAACTATTTTACAAAGCTCATCGCCTATTTGTCTTTCCGCACCGTGCCAAGGTTCACTATCTTCCTGAAGAGGTACAGACAAATAAAAACCCAAATGTGGATTTCTGTGACATTTACCTGAGAGTGACATCTTTTCTGCTCTTCAGTAAATGCCAGTCCTCTAAGTGCATTCCTCGCAAGAGACAAGATTGTACCACAGAACCGCTTGTTAAGCTGTACAACCTTGACAAAAAAAATCTGATTTAATTAACATTGACATGTTCCCTTTTGTATGTGTTTAATTGCATTAGCCTGCAACAACACTGCACAGAGATGGGGAACACGGTAAATACAACCCTTGCAACACAAGCGAGCCCCAAACATCAGAGCCTGTTGAGACTGTTCAAGGCTCTTTTGGTCCACTTGCAGCAGACTTAGTGTCGAGACGTTTGGGTGATTCAAAGGATCTTTGAAAAGCATTTGCAAGAAACCTAGTATTTGATCAGTATTAACTATTAATACATTTTATTATAATACACACACCTGCTTGCACTACAGCTCAGTAAAGTGCTAGTACTCCTAGTTCCGCGGTAGTCACTCGGGTGTGGGGAAATGTAATGTCAAGATATCCTGAGAGCTTATCTATTTGCAGCTCCTCTTTGCATTTGTTTGTCACCTGTCAGAGATTCTGGCATCTGATTTCTCCTGTTGTCCCGTTGCCTCTCGCTCAGGATAGCTATGGAAACCTACATCCGTCAGAGGCAGCTCATCATGTCTCCACTCATGCCATCCCGAGTCATCGGAGAAAATGAGCCGCTCACTGCTGTCTTCAACAAAGTCATTGCCACGCGGGAGGTCAATCACAAAGGCCAGGGTAAGATGAAGTGCTCACAGACAGTGTGTCCCCCTGTGATTTCAGAGGGTCTTTCTAAATTGACCTTTCTGTATTGAAAGGAATAAACGATGTGTGAATGGTCTGTGGGGTCTGTGCTCGCAGTGTCTGCCTCATTGAATTTCTTTGCATGTTCGCTGGCAGGGCTGTTTGTGACCCTGAAGCTCCTCCCGGGGGATCTCGCCCAGGTCCGGAAGGACTACCCCCACTTTGTGGACCGCAGCACGGCTATCGTCAGGAAAATGGGCTTTCCGGAAATCATCCTCCCAGGTGGATTATGGTCTGCTCTGTATACGTGACAGCCATGTTCATTTTACTGGCTTACAGAGCTGCGAGCGGGGCTTGCGAATTGTCAGCATGTTCTCCTAATCATCTGTTGTTCTTTCCGCAGGAATTGTGAGGAATGATATTTACGTAACGCTGCTGCAGGGAGAGTTTGACCGAGGCAAAAAGAAGACCCCAAAAAATGTAGAGGTCATACTGACTGTGCACGATGATGAAGGCAATCCCATGGAGGTAAAGTAGGCCAAAAGAAGGGATAAATTAGTCTTTCTCAGCCAGTGTCATTGTCATTGTCCCATTTCTCAAGTGTAAGACTATCGGAAACTCCCATTAACTGTCATAGTAAAGTCGGATCTGAAGTTTTAAAACAGCGACTGATCCCACATCTTGAAACATAGGTACACATGTAATACATCACTGTGTTCAAAGACACTTCTTTGTGAGGTAATTTTGTTGACAGAAGGTTTTCACACATTAATAGCATTTTCATGGCAAGATTTGGCTTTTTAAATGTTGTCAGCCACGGGATTAAAACGCTTTATGTAAGTATTTCGCCCTCCCTCTGGAGCCCTGGTTGCCATAGCAAGAAATTATCCAGAAGGCGCAAGTGGTTGTGCCCAAGTTTTCATTCAGTTGCACCAAATTCGATTCAAGTTTTCACACTGAGACCACTTATAATACCCTGGAGTCCCTTTTGATAATTTTGGTGGCAATGCTCAGTATTGTATTCTATAAAAACAACCCAGCCTCTGACAGAAGATTGATACGCACTTGGAAGCAGGCACATTTTAAATTTCAAAAAAATATATTAAGCACTCGACGGACATTGAAAGAATTCTAATTAAAAGAACAGGAACTAAAAGAAAACTAAACGCATTACATCAGGCATTTAAATCATTTTATGCCTAATGTTAAAATGCTGTTAGGTGGATTTTTTTTCATTCCCTGCTTATCAAAACAAATCTAAATCCAAACTGAATTCAAAAGTAAACACTCTAAAGTCTTGTCTTGTCATAGTAGTTATTCCTAAATTTGATATGATTGACTATTAGAACATCCGTCTTGTATTGCTGTGACTGAACAACAATATTATTCATACCCTCTATATCAATCTCTCTCATTCAACGTCTATAGAAAGCCATATTTCCTGGGGCCGGTTATGATGGCATCACAGAGTACAAGTCTGTCATTTATTACCAGGTGAAGCAGCCTTGCTGGAATGAAACTGTGAAGGTAAGCTCGCGTCAAAGACCGACATGTGCAGCGCTGTGCTTTCAATACCATATCTTTCATTCTCTAATTAATTCTTTAAATGGATTTACTGTGGCTCAATATAATGAAATAATCTTTGAAAGGGAAGTCACCAGCTCAGAATGTGACACTTGTACAAATCAGCCACCAGATAACATTTCTTTAATTTATAATCCTGTATTCACAGTCTCCTTCATTCTCCTGACTTGTTCTCCTTCCCCTGCAAGGTGACAATTCCCATTGAAGACGTGTGCCGCTGTCACCTCAGGGTGATGTTCCGACACAGGTCTTCCCAGGACTGTGAGTGACTCTGTTGTGTGTGTATGGCACCCACCCCACATGTAAACCTGCTGCCACCTTAAATACAGCTAGAGTGACTGTTGTTGGATCTGCTTCTGTCTCCTGTGCATCCTTCAGCGAGAGACAAATCGGAGAAACCCTTTGGAATGGCCTTCGTCCGGCTCATGAGAGGAGATGGGACCACTCTAAAAGATGGAAGGCATGATCTGATCGTCTATAAGGTACTGTTGCAGGATACATTGTAATTCTTTTCATAGAAATGCTCTTATCTGTGATATAAGAATATTTGTTGTATTGCTTTTATATCATTATAATTTATTATAATTATTACCATCTTGAATGGCTGATACACCGTGAATAGAGTATAGAGTGGCAATACAAATGACTGGCAATAAATATGATATTAGCTCTCCATCCATCAATATGCAGGACTAGTCATTCCCTGTTTTATGAATTTCTTAGGTTGACATGAAAAAGGCTGAGGATGCAAAGGTTTATCTCACCTTGCCAGCGACCTGGGATGAAGGGGAGGAGAAGCACACAGGGAAGCAGCACCATTCAGGAGTAATTCCTGTGACTAAAGACAGCTTCCAGATTGCAACGCTGACCTGCTCCACTAAACTCACTCAGAACGGTATGGCAGGGCACTGTTCCCTTTTTTCTTTCTTACTCAGGACATGATAATTAAAACCTGTCCTGTCGCAATTTTTAAGAATGAAAACTGACTGCGGTAGAGGAACAGTGCCGCCAGTGTTTCTTCCCCTCAGATTGTCTTGAAATGAATTAGGCCCATCTGTGCTGCTAATGTTTTGCGCATTTGTGGATGGTGATTGATGCAGTTTCTAATAAGGTTTACATTGATCAGCTACAACTTTAAACCGAGTACTGGTTTTGATATTCTGGCAAAGTAGTGTATTTTTGACTTGGAAGCCATGGAAAATATTCTGAAGGAATGCTAGAAGAGTTTCACATTTCTGATGGTTCAGAATGAATTATTTCAAAACAAACAAAGGTAAACTCAACATCAAAACCAGTTGACAACCTTAAATGTGACCCCAATTGATGATGAAAAATGATACTAATACTTTTTATTCGCATATGTTGTTGTCTTCCCAGTGGATTTGCTTGGCCTGTTAAACTGGAGGTCGAACCCTAAAGATCTGGACCAGATTCTTCAGAGACTGATGGAGGTTGAAGGAGGGGAGATTGTGAAAGTCAGTTCCCACTGTGTCACAAATGTTGCACTAAATGTGTGATATTCTGCAGCATTTCATACATGAATTGATTTAAGTGATTTAATAACAGGTGTCTGTGTTATGTGCAGTTTCTTCAGGACACCCTTGATGCTCTGTTCAGCATTATGATGGAGACCTCAGAAAAGGACACCTATGATACTCTAGTCTTCAATGCCTTGGTTAGTTTTTGCTGATCCCATACTGTATTAAGATTTTTTTCAAATTGCATATATAATAATAATAATAATAGTAATAATAATAATAATAATAATAATAATAATAATAATAATATATTATTATTACTATTATAGTAATAATAATATATTATTATTACTATTATTATTATTATTATTATTATTATTATTATTATTATTATTATTATTATTATTATTATTATTATTATTATTATTATTATTACAGTATGATGTTACAATTTAGAGTCCTTATTTTATTTCCTTCTCTTGTTTTCAACCAGGTATTTATAATCACTCTTATTGGAGACATCAAATTCCAGCACTTCAACCCAGTCCTGGAAACCTACATCAACAAGCACTTCAGTGCCACTCTGGCTTATATGTGAGTCTCAGTTTGGTATTTTCCACCTTCACGCTGTTTATTTTTAGTGCTCCTTTTGCTCTTCTTCTCCACCTACTCCTGAATTACCAACAGACCTCAATGCCTGACTCATTCACTTTTTCAGGAAGCTGACTGGGGTGCTTAACTACTACGTGAGCCATGCAGAGGAGCCGAACCTGACTGAGAGGCTCTACGCAGCGCTCAAAGCTCTAAAATACCTCTTTAGGTTTATTGTCCAGTCCCGGGTCCTGTATCTCAGGTATGAGAGGTTGTTCCTCACAAAAATACACTTTGCACTTTCGTATGATGGCCTCTTATTATGCAATAACTGGCTTGATTCTCAGATTCTATGGGAATAGTGAAGATGGGGATGCGTTCTTCAATTCCATCCGCACGCTTTTCTTGTCTTTCAACACTCTCATGGACAGACCACTTGATGAGGGAGTAAAGATAAAGGTAAACTGAAGAATTACTGCATAATTAATAATTCCTTCAGAACATTTTTTTTTATTTGTATGATTTATATATTGTATATATATTTTAACATTACACCATTTTATTATTTTTTTATTTAACTCGAAATAAGAACGTTTTATAATCACTCAGTTTTGCATATAAATTTCATGAACTTCATTAGTCGAGCTGTAAAAACCTGTTACCCAGTTTTATGGACAAATTATCAAACGTTTTAAAAAATTTACTGCGAAATGAGTGTGGGCTTCCTGATGGGAGTCTAGGTAAGGTGAGGAAATAATCTGGTAAAGGGTTGTTTATGTGCTTCAGCCTGATGAGCCATGATTCTGTGCTTTTTTCAGGGGGCAATATTGAAATACCTCCCCACCATCATTAATGACATCCAGACTGTGTTTGATCCTGTGGAGCTCAGGTAACTTTCCAGAGGCTTTGCACCGTGGCAAATGATAATTGCCTGTCTCGGTGCATATGATCATCTTCACTTTAGAGTGAAATAATGTGTTCCGCTCATTTGTTGTTGCTTTAATATTAACTCATATATGCTGCTCATTAGTCCTCTATGACTAATTACAAGGTGGAATAATAGAAAAGATAAAAATAGTCTCAGCTGGCCTTTTGGCAATTTTCTTTCGTTTCCTTTTCAGTGTTCTCCTGGCGAAGTTCATTGAGAGTATTCCCGACTCTCAGCTTGTGCGTCAGAAGCTGGGCTGCATGTGTAAAATGGTGGAGAGTGACCTTTTCAGGCAGCCAGGTAGGAGTCCTCCAGGCAGAAAAACTACGTAATGGCATTTCACAGGAGATGAAAGGGACCAACACTTTGCTCCACATTACACTTACATACACGTTTGTGAGGTCAGTTCCATTATGTTGTGCCACAGATTGTCGAGATGTGCTTCTGCCACTTGTTACTGACCAGCTGAGTGGACAGCTGGACGACCACTCTTGTAAGCCTGACCACGAGGCCTGCGTCCAACTGCTCAGCACGGTGTTGGACAACCTGGACCGCAAGAATGTGGTGAGGACAGCCAGTTCCCCTTCAGATACACAAGAAAATAATTTACCTACTGAACAAAATTACAATGAAATTGTATATCCTTGGAGTCCAGGTAGAAACCAAACCTGCATCCAAAAGTGCCAGATGAGGGGATTCGGAGGTTTTTGAGTCCAACCGTAGTGATTTCCTTGGACAGTCCCAGAGCTTTCCCGTTACATCTGGCCTTTGAGCAGCCTTCGGTCTCCTCGGAGGAGCTGGAAGATATACATCGGAAATAAATATCTGACCTAGACCTAGACACGTAGTTTCAAAATAATGAAGTATCTGTTAAGTCAGAAATAATAATGGAGGCAATAATATTTCCATGGGGATTATCCAAATTACTTTGGTCAATGCGCAGACGTTTTTGGCTGCAGTTAAAACATCCATCCATCATCTGTTAACTTGCCAATCAATGGTCCATGTTCAATACTTGCCCTGTTTTTGAAAACATCATAAAACAGTGACACAACGTGAAAAGCTCTCTAAAAATGTGCTGCAAAATTTAGAGCAAGTTGTAATAAGAAACAGGATTATCCATAGTAACTGGAGCAGCTTTTCTTGCAAGACATATTCCTGCCCAATTAAAAAAAAATGGTAATGTGAACATCACAAAAGAAATGTCTGTGACACTTTGTTGCTGCTGGTCACTGTACTTGAGGCTGTTCTGTCTTTGCAGGGACCAACCAGAGGGCACGTTCAGCTAATAATGGAGCGACTTCTTCGTCGAGTTAATCGCACTGTCATCAGCATGGACAGATTGTCCCCTCTCATTGTAAGACACAAAATGATGTTAAAGCTGAAATCTGTCCCTGACGACATGCACCCTCAGCATTAATTTTAATATTAATAATATTCATAACAACGAAAGCTAAATATATGAATATAGCAATACAATAACAACATAAATACAATAGAAGATGTGGTGCTAGTGCAGTTTTTACTGGATTACGATTGGACTTCTTCTCGACAGGGCCACTATCTTGCCTGCATGACGGCCATCCTGAAGCAAATGGATGACATGCATTACGCCCACTACATCGGCACATTCAAGACGAGACAGGATATTATTGTAAGTGTCCCTGTTCCTCCTTTTGTTGCCCACATCTTTTCCTGAGAGATGTAATCAATAACAGACACTACACCACCCATGTCACTTACGGCTCCTGAAGAGAATATTGACTACAGACATTTTATGCAATGGCTCGTAGTGACATGATGAGGATATCTGTTGGCCTCCATTAACGGCTGCGGGAACATTATGTGCAGCTGACGTGCAGCAGCACTGTCGTGGATTTGCTTATTTTTTTAGACGGTATTATCTTTTTTTAAAGCAACAGTACGCGCACGGATGAAGTAAAGCTTCTACTCTGCCCCCAGGACTTCCTCATGGAGACATTCATCATGTTTAAGGACCTCATGGGAAATGTTTTCCCTGCTGACTGGATGATCATGAACCTGGTGCAAATGCAGGTCTTCCTGAGGGCTATCAACCAGTACTCCAATGTCCTCAACATGTATTTCTTGGACCAGGCCCATTTTGAGCTCCAGGTGCGTCTCGCCCCGTCCCCGTCTCTGTAGAGGTTACGTGTTTTGTTGAACGGCAAATCAAAAGCCAGTGTTATGAGAGGGTAATTATGGCATTAATATTTAAAAAAAACTCCCTGCTCCCCTCGCAGCTTTGGAATCACTACTTTCATTTGACCGTGGCATTCCTCACGCACAAGACGCTTCAGCTGGAATCCTTTTCTCAAGAGAAACGAAATAAGATACTGAACAAGTAAGATGACTTGCTGTTGATCAAAAAGCTAATTTAAATGAAAGAAGAAGAATAGCTCGTTCATTTTCATTTTTATAGATATGGAGACATGAGAAAGACCCTTGGATTTAAGCTCAGAGACATGTGGTACAATCTTGGTGAGTATTTTGCATCTGATAATCCTGCTTTGTCATAGAGTTGGTGGAATGGTTTATTCAGTGCCTGCAAGTAATGCACGTGGAACAAAAGACAATATTTTTTATTGTCTAGTTTCACAGTGTATTGTTGTTTTGTCTACTACTTTATTAGATTTGGCCTCTGTTTGTTGAAAGATGAAGATGCAGCTTATTGCTTTCTCAAATCGCGCTGTGATTTTTCGGTGTGATGAATATTTTGTTTCCCCCCAGGTCCCCACAAAATGAAGTTCATTCCAGCCATGGTTGGACCCATTCTGGAGGGCACCCTGGTGCCTCAGCCTGAACTGAGGAAGGCCACCATTCCCATTTTCTTTGATATGATGCAGTGTGAACACAACTTCAGCCCAGGACGAACATTTGAAACGGTAAAGAAACATTCTGCTCCTGGCTAAATATGAAGTTTGTGTTTATGATGGTGTGTTTTTTTTTAATTCCCTTCTTGCATTCGCAGTTTGAGAATGAGCTCATAACAAAGCTGGACCAAGAGGTTGAAGGAGGTCGAGGGGATGAGCAGTACAAAGCCTTGCTGGAAAAAACGTAAGACAGTGGAGATTTGTTTTACAACACACCGATCGAAACAAATCCTTCAATTCTGTGTAATAGGAAATTCACTTAGGATTGCTTATAAAACCAAGAAATAGTCCACCAGGAGCCGGAAGGACATGATGGTCTGTAAGAATTCTGTAAGCAACCTCCAATCGATGGAAAACTCTCGAGGACAAATGTACAAACCCAGGCAACTGCGAAAACAGATTTTAGTGTGCTCATCAGGAAGAAAAGCAGGCCTTTGGGAAACTGCTGATCTAGAAATAGCCTGTTATAGTTGTGTGAAGGGCATTTGTTTGTCTGTGCAGGTTACTGGAGCACTGTAGACGCCACAGATACCTGTCACAGTCAGGAGAGGAGCTGGCTCTGCTGCTGAGCAGCCTGCTGGAGAACCTCCTGGCGTACCGCACCATCACCCACGATGAGAGTCCCGAGCACCGAATGAGCTGCACCGTCAATGTGCTGGTATGCTGTGTGTCTATATGTACCAAAGGTCAAAGGGATTTGTACATCATGCAATTACTTGGAAAGAAAGTTTGCAGAGGTACACTATTGTTGTTCTTTTGTTTTTCCTGCAGAACTTCTACAAAGAAAAAAAGAGGGAAGACATCTACATCCGGTGAGTGTAAATGTCAATGTCCGTTGACAGATAGAGACCCAGAGTTTGTTATTTTGAGTCCAAATGACTAACTGTGTCGGATGATGTACTCGTGGATCCAGGTACCTGTACAAGCTGCGAGATTTGCACCTGGATTGTGAGAACTACACAGAAGCAGCTTACACTCTGCTACTACATGCTGAATTACTGGAGGTCTTTTACACTTCAAATTATTATTGACATTTGTTTAACCTGGGCTAAAATCCCCATGCCCATAAATGTTCATCCGAGTGTGTATTTAATAGTGCATTAATATGCTTCCTCAGTGGTCTGACAAACCCTGCGCACCTCACCTGATACCACGAGACGGGGAGCACGTGTGGACCCAACAGGAGCTGAAAGAGAGGCTCTTCCAGGAGATTATATGTTACTTGGACAAGGGCAAGGTGAGAATTAACTGGCCTGCACTTGAGCTGGTGTCATAAGCTTTTTATTATCTCTAATGTTACTGGCTGCCTCATACCTACAGGTCTCTCTGTGAGGCCAAACGACGTGAAAAAGCTTGTTCTCTCCTGTGTTTGTGTTATTTTAGTTCATATTTTCATGTCTCCTTTTAACTGAGCAATGTGCGTTTCTTGTCAGATGTGGGAGAAGGCCATCGAGCTGGGCAAGCAGCTGGCAAAGATGCACGAGATCCACATGTTTGACTTCATGGAGCTCAGCCAACTTCTGGTGAGAAGACGTGCATGTCACTGCCAAGACGTTAAAACACCTCTTTTCATGTCAGTTTTATGAACTGACATGAAAAGAACTTCAATGGGGATAATTTCATCATTGGTGCCTCATTTACACTATTGAAATTGGTCGAATGAGTCATAGTGGACATGGATTTTGTGCAATTGGTTGAAAGAACGACCCAGGGAAGGAAAGACGAGATAAGTCTGTGTTCGCCTGTTTTCCCTACTCAGTTCTACCCCAATAGTGTGGAGTTTGAATGCATTAGGAACAATCTATTCATTCAAGTCATTTGCTATGTGCTCCAATAATCTATTCTCTAAATGCCACAAAATAAATAGACAGCAAGCATGTCTTTTCATGTTATTGAATTGAATGTATTATAAAAACGGCTTTACTAAACTACTAAGAGACTAATTACCACATACAAATGCATATGTCACCCTCCTATCTCCTTTGCTCTCTGTCACAGAAAAAACAAGCCGGGTTCTACGAAAACATAATGCATGCGATGCGGCCTCAGCCAGAGTACTTTGCTGTGGGATATTATGGCCATGGATTCCCTTCCTTCCTCCGGGTAAGAAAGTGATTTCCTACTGTTTTTCAATAAACAGAGACTTAGACCAACCCTCATGTGCCCATGCTCATGCAGTCAGCTTCTCGGGGCAACGTGCAAAAATGCCAATAAAGGCATTATTGTTTCCTGATGGCACAGAGAATGTCACAATGAACTCAGGTCAAAACGCACATCTCATGTATTATGGAAAATAAGCTCTTGCCTGTCAACAACCGGAGGTGTTGTTTCATTTGCTGCTGTGTCGCCCACTGAAATGTTCTGCCGCAGAACAAGATGTTCATCTACCGAGGCAAAGAGTACGAGTGGCTTGAAGACTTCAGCTTAAAGCTGCTCTCTCAGTTCCCAAACGCGGTCCGGATGACCAGCACAGCGCCTGCTGGTGACAACATCAGCAACTCCTCTGGACAGCGTATCCTTAAACAATCAGTCTCACTCTTGAATAATCATGATTTTTCAACTGTTTTAGACAGTGGCATTTCCACATTTCTAGTTAGCTCAAAGCATCGCTATGCCCATGCATAGCAGAGCAGCTACTTTATAGATAAAAAACCAAGTCTGATTAAGTGAAACTCATCTTCATCTTTCTCAATTTCTCAGCTCTAATCCTTAGTTGAAATTCCCAGACATCCAGTGCTTTACTGTCAAGCCTGTCCTCACCGTGCCGCACCAGTTTAAAGACAAGGGGGTTCCAGAGCAGATATTAAAGTGCGTCACGCTTCACAGCTTATTCATGCTCTCGTGAATACTGTGGGAGTCATAGGTCTCTCGTCAAAGCACAATCTCATTGCTGGTCTTCCCTGTTTTCATGCAGCTATTACAGAACCAACGAAATGGATCAGTTTCAGTATTCCAGGCCTTTCAGGAAAGGTGAAAAGGACCCAGACAATGAATTTGCAGTAAGAACTTCCTAAATTGACTTAAGCACTAAGCTCATAGGTGTAAGCACACACACACACACACACATACACAGATAGAAGAAGCATAAACCACCCTGTGTTTACATATCCCTTACTCTGAAGATTAATCAAGGCATTAAAATTTCAGTGTTTATTATTTCATTGATATTCTGCCCTACAGACCATGTGGATCGAGAGAACAACTTACATTACCGCCTATCGGTTCCCAGGCATTCTGAAATGGTTTGAAGTCAAATCTGTCTCAGTGGTAAGAACCGATTTTGATGCTCAAAGGGGTTTTGTTTTTGTTTTTGTTTTTCAAATTTCTCTTTAAACATTTCACTAATTCATCTCATCCTTCATGAATTTCTCCCGATGGGCAGGAAGAGATCAGTCCTTTGGCAAACGCTGTCGAAACTATGGAGATGGCCAATGAGAAGCTGAGTAACCTGGTGCAGCAGCAGGCCTGCGATAACTCACTGTCCATCAACCCACTGTCCATGATGCTCAGCGGCATTGTGGACCCGGCAGTCATGGGCGGCTTCTCCAACTATGAAAAGGTCTGACTCATTTCATTTTCGAAGAGAAAACAAATGCAAAAAAATACATCTTTGCCACATTTTATATGCACCATTCGGAGACTTTAAATAATTACTATCATTGTAACCATCAATCTCCAAAATTCTGCACACTGCGCTATATATCTTTTTGAAATCTTCTATCTGTTTGCTAAATCTGGTTCAGGTCGTGTGCACATGTGGTCAAAGTAATGTTACAGACTCTCTCCTATTTTATTCTCTGTAGGCATTCTTTACAGACACCTACATGCAAGAGCATCCAGAGGACCATGAGTGCATAGAGGTCCTTAAACAGCTCATTGCTCTGCAGGTAAACCCTTCTACCATGATTGTCATTGACTTTGGCCTCAAAACAGAAGGTGCGTTATGACACTTATGTGCCCCCGTTCCTCCGCAGATCCCTCTCTTGGCAGATGGGATTCGCATCCACGGGGAGAAGACGACGGAGCAGCTGAAGCCCTTACACAACCGACTGGTTACTTGCTTCCAGGACCTACGGGAAAAAGTGGAGAAGCATTATGGCGTCATAACCTTGGTGCGTTGCCAACCACAAACTCAATTTAATGCAAGAGGGTGCCAACTTAAGCTATTGGCCCTCTTGCCTTCTGATCAAACGTGCCCTCATTCAAAGCAGAGTCCATTATATCTAGCGCGGGACCATAAATCTTCCTTTAGTCAGCCCACTGCGACCGGTGTTTAGCTTGTCATTGTGCTCCTCCCCTTGCCAAGATTGGCCCGATGATGCCTAATCCCATTTGTGTGTCCCAGCCTTGCTCGCTTGCCGAGAAGAAAAAGAGCCGCGTGGGCTCTGTGGTGATGCCCTACATCCTGTCCTCCACCCTGCGGCGCATGTCCACTGTGTCGACCCTCTCCAATGCCTCCTCGGGCCTCTCAAGTGGCTCCGCATCCTCCGATGGACCCTCCTGCCTTTCCTCCCAAGAGTCAGTCCCTGCATCCTCTCCCTGCTTCGCTTGTCTACCTTTCCCCGTGTCTGGTTTTGAGTTTGTTTTCCTGTATTTCGCCTACAGAGGCGCATTACTTCAAACACTGATTTTTGCCTTCGCTCAACAGCACAGTTTGTCTTTATGATTGTACATCTCTCTGCATCTCTGACGTCCACCCTCTGTGATTAATCGCATGCAGTTCGTTGTTGTCCCATCCCAGCGATCGCAGGGCGTCTGTTCTGTCCCGCTCGGAGGAGGACAACAGGATTGGTAGGAAGAACAGGAAGGAGTGGAGTGTGAGCAAATCCCAGGTCATACTGGAGAGGCAGTCAGACACCGATGAGGTACAACCTTAAGGGCAGGAGCTATTTTTGTATAGATCCACTGCTATTTATAGCTCTATCTAAAATGGACTTTGCTTTCGCTCAGATCTTAAAAGCCTTTTGTTTTTTTTCTAATATTACCGGTAATTCTGTTTTATTGAGTTGTGATTTATGAATAGCTTGGATGCCTACATTTTAGTTTTCCTTTTGTATTCCAGACACCCCCAGAGAAGCAGCAGAGGCCCAAAAGTTTACAATTAGGAGACCGACGACTCACGCTCTCGCTGTTCCAGGGTGTTTCGTCCCAGCTCAGCCTCTCTAACCCTCTGAGCCCTCTGCCAGCCTCTCCGCACACACCCAACACACCACGCAGCTCCAGTAAGTCGAATCAAAGAATGACCACGCTGCATGTCATCATTTTATCTTCTCTCAATAAATATGCTTCACATAAAAGGAAGGTTATCATGCCCTCTGACCTCCTTTGAGCACTCTCTGTTCTGTAGTCCTTATCAGGTTAAAACAACAGACACTGGTGGAGAAGAAAAATACAAAAGGTTTTCTTTCCTGTTTCCTATGGTAGGTTACTCGTCGCTTCTCAGTGACTATGATTCCAGTACCATTGACACACCGGGGACTCCCCCACCCATGCCTCCGAAGAAACACCCACATGAGCTTGACAACCCCAGGTTCTCCTCTGAGGTACAGCTGCTCGCCAAAAATAGCACCCCCAACACTGATGCATATTTAATGCAGAGTAAACACTAAAATATCTCTAACTTGAACTCTTCTCTCTAACAGTTTACTCCTCAGCTGCCAATGAAAATTGAGAGCAAGCCTCCTCCTCCGCCCCCAAAAACACGGAAGTCGATGTTTCCGTCATATGAACACACCCCCCAGTAAAGCTACACGAACGCTGTCAGGTGTAAACGTTTCCCAAATTCCCTGTTTTATTTGTGGCATTGTGGAAATGCCAGGGTGGTGTACAGATGCAGGACCATCTAAGGGGGGTGAATACATCATTTCTAGCAGAAAAAAATTATTTCTGATGCAAGTCGGTACTAATTCCAAACAGTCCTTTGTTCTCGAGTTTTAGCAGCTTTGTTTTTAAGCCGCAACGAAGGATTTGTATGGGGTTACGGTCATAATAGTGTAGTACTTTGTACAAAAATAGATTCATCAATCATTTTCGGGTGCATAAGGTCAGTACAGCCTCAGATTTAGTGTGCTTTTTTTAGAGATAATGACATTGATTAGATTTTGATTTAGCTTTTATTTTTGAAGAAAAGTTGCTATGGTGTTTTTATCACTGGCAGGGATAAAGGAACGACCAATGTTGCCGTGTAATATCTAGTTTTTACGTGTTGGACTGACACTGGATGATTTATAGACCTTTTGCTGTTCATTGGCATTCCATATTTGAACAAGCTAAAGCTGTATTAGACACATTTCAAACTTGATCAAGAGCAGGGAATACAATGCACAGAATGTAACTGATATTTGGAATTGTCGTTTTGTGTTTGATGGTGTTTTTGATGGTGATCAAACCTGAATTTTTCTAAACCACGATGCTTCAGAAACACTGGATAGCGGTATTGAATGTGGTACTGATTATGCATTTGTCTTGATGTTTATGACGAACTGAATACTGTAACTGATGCTTCCCAACTGCATCACATTGATGTTGATGTTCAGAGGAAGTATTTTGCGCCTTAAGGAATAGTCCCACATTATGGGAAAGAGCCCTATTTGCTTTCTCGCAGAGTTTTAGATGTGAAAATAGATACCGGTCTCATATCGGTATAATGAAGCAGCGAAACAAAAACACTTGGAGGGGAAAAAGGCTGTTTGCCATAAGGCAGTAATGCACCTATGTTATAGAGATTAAAATAAGAGTTCAGAGGTTTGAGTGGTAATGCACCTAAGAGGTGTTTGCCAACCACCAATGAACAACAACAGAAGTTGTACAACTTGGAGTAGAGGTTGATGACTAGCCGGCTCGAAATAATAATTAAATAATATAATCCCCCTGAAACCACAGCTGGATATTTTTATTGGAACAAAAACTGTAATTCATCGATGAGTAGCTCTGGTAAGTGGTTTTGTTACCTGTGGATGGAGCTGTTTTCCTGTTACCAGTCTTACCGGGGGTCACCTCCTACTTTATCTTTACCATACAGACAATAAATAGGTATCAATCTGCACATCTATCTCTGGACAATGAGGAGAGGACTCCCAACATTTTTGAACTGGTCCATTAAAGAGTGTGAATCGTTGTAAGAATAATGTTTTTGAAGTTCACTTTAGTTTTATACTGTATTTCAGGAGATGGATGATTTCCCTTTTTACCAGTTCATTACTGAGATTTAGATCATTGGTATTCATTCAATTTTAATGTTTCCATTGTTTTGCACACCCTGTGTGTACAGAGATGGTTTATTTACATGCCAAGTGCTTTGGGTGTAATTTCAGCAAACGACTCAAATGTGCACGGTTAAATTTTTTTTTAAGTTTATGTGCCTTCAGAGTGCCATATTTATGCATGTTTCCGAAATCATATAATTGAATTTATAATTAAGTTGTTTTTGATTTGTTGATGTTTAATTGTTATACAAGGGATTCACTTTTTTGTACAGTACACACTTCTCATCAAGAATCTAAGAAACAATAGATAAACAATGCCTCAAGAGATAAATAATTATGTTTTTTTTATGAATTTTTTATGAACAAACTGTTGAATGGACAAAAATACAGATGCGTTGAAAGACCTGTGTCTCTTGTGATTGTTTTTGTTTCCACGATGATAATCTTTTAGGTACAATCCTGTCGCAACAAAGTTAAATCAAGTGAGTGTTGCCTCACAGAAAAACAAAGTGCTCAGATAGCCAGTGATTTGGATGCTGTTGTTGGTATGAAAAAAGTTATTATTTTAAGCTCAAACATCTAAAAAAAAAACTTCTAGAAAGTGCTGATTTATGTATTTTAAATACAATAAGGTGTTGGAAAACGCTGCTTCTCCAGCTCATGCCCTAAAGAGGTATTTTCTGGAGAGGCTGTCCGCAGGGAGGAGTTTATAAGATGTTGATAGAAGTTTTTTGATGGCTGCTGGTCTTGCTTATCTGGACTGTTAATGACATGTTCTTTCCTGTCAAATTAGGGACACAACTCTCCCTGCACCTCTCGGAGCAGTGACTATGTGAAGTAATGTTCACCCATGCAAAGGGAGCAGACCCTTTACCTATACCATAGCTGATTTCACGATTAAAATGATACGCTTATTAAATGCAACAGCATTAAATATAAAAACTTAAGTACTTTTTGCTGTTAATGCTTAAATAGGGACGTTCGATGTACCACAGTGTTTTAACGCAGTACATGATGTGTACACTCTTCCAGCCACTGCCATTTTAAACAAAACCTGCATACATAAATAATAATAATAATGTTCCATCATGAGTATTGCATCCATACAGCCATGCTAAGGACAACTTCCTCCCATAGCGAGAGACAGACTGAAGGCAAGGCCTTGTTACATTATGACTTAACTCCCCTGCATCAAAGGAAATAGGCCTTTTCTTACTTTGTCCATTTAGCTGCTGGAGGGATCCTGAGCCTCTATACAGTATGTGGAGTGGGATTAACTCCACTATTGTATCTGGGCTTTGAACCTCACTAGGTGGTGCCAGAGGGTGTGAACTAATCGAGCATTGCAAAGAGGTCTGCTACATAAAAAAATAAATAAAATCTATTTACTCATGGTAGGGTTGGCGGGCATTAAGTGCACTTTTTAAGAGCGCCCCGCTTTCACACCCACACAGGCAGACACACACATTTACAGTTGCACACGGTCACACTAAGAAGCTGTCGTGTTCAGGTGCACACAATTTGGTTTAGGATCGGTGAATGGATACACAAGAGAAGGTGGTGATTATGCAACCAAGTTATATTTCTCTTTCTATCTCAAATTACAAACACACAACCCCTGTGCCAGCTGTGCACCTTAACCCATCTGAAACCTGACTGAAAAAAATCCCTTACAGTCTCCATGATAAAAAAAAAGTTATTTCCTTCTTTCTTGTTTTATTAATATGCTCTGTACACTCACCACAGTCACATGCATTTTTTTGCATTTTGAAATGGGTACAGAGTTGCGTCATGTCCAGGCAGCCATGTTCGAGAATATATTTTACATTATTAGTTGTAGTGAAAAAAACATAACAGGGTAAAGCAGCTACTGCAAAAATATCACAACTGCATTATCTTACTACAGTAATCAACTGATTTTTGCACAGACACCTCCAGTGTGAAACAAATAGGCTTTTCACGTTTTAATAACTGGGGGACTGCTGTGTTGAGCACTTTGCTCAGGCATCTTCTTCAGACAGCACAAACACGGATATTCATCCATGCAGACATAAAAGTCGTGTTTCAGATCTTTCCAGAGAGTATTTTTCCCATGGATCAGCACCATTGCCAATACAGTGGTGTAGATGGAGATGAATAAGAATGTAAGTCCAATGGCATTCTCGTGGTTCACAGTTATCTGGTAGTTGACATACAGGTCCACCACGAGGAAGACAGTGAAGACAGCCACGATAGACAAAGCCATCTGGATCACCCTCATCTGAGAGTCCAGCTTTGGGCCGTGGGCTCCGTTGCTGCTGGCCTTCATGTTGCGGAGGTGGATGGCCAAGTGGAGAGAGATGGAGATGCAGCATTTTCCCATGAGAAGCCCTGGGAGAACATCGGAAAGGAGCAGGTACATGACTTCGTACACCTTTCCTGAGACTGTGTCTGGCACCAGGACCCCACAATCTTTGTTGTCCATGGTGTCGTTGTCGGCGTGGAACACCGCGAGCATTGGCATGCACGTGCCCAAACCGCACAGAGGGATGAGGAAAACCGCCATGGTCACGTGCTTCAGGATAGTGGCCTGGATGTGTGTGTAGCATTCGTTGGGTGAGTTCACCAGCTTGGTGCTGTAGTAGAACGTGAGGAAGCTGGTGTCCCACATGATGGTGAACTTGAGGCTGTAGATGATGACTACAATGATGGCGTAGGGCAGCACAGCGATGCGGCAATGGTGGTCCACCTCATCCATGGTCATCCAGAAGTAGCAGACGAGCTGGTGACACACGTTGGCCACCGCCAGACCCATGATGATGATCTCGCTAGGACTCCACTGCTTTTTCTCCTTATTCCTCAAAAGGCTCATTAACAAAATGTAACCATTGAAGAAGATAGTGGTGACGGCAAATAGACCTGTCATTACCCAGAGCAGCAATTTATTTGACCCCAACATAATGAAAACCTTTACTCCAAGCAATCTGCGGCGTAAACGTTAAGGGGAATAATTTGATCTTCCAGCCTGTGCACCACTCAGCAGCCTGTGTGGGTTCTGAAGTGTTGTTTTTGCCGTGTTTACAGATATGAAAGCGAGGCCAGGCGATTCTTCATTTGTGCCACAGAATAGGATAGATTGAGTAACACTTTGTCACTGGGGCCTGAGGAAAAAGAGTCATACATTTAGCTTTTGAAATACATAAAGCAGAATCAAATTGGCTCAATAAATATCTGTCATGGTGACAAAAGACAGGAAACCGGGCCTTTTAGTGGTCACATGCAACATGCAGCTAAGGTAACGAGGCTAAAACAATTAGAATGAGAAACATCTTCCATTTTTACCTCCAACAGAGCTCCCTTGGGTCGGAATTTATCCGAGCATTATCTCTGGCCTGGAGTTGTCTATGGAATGCATGCTGCCAGAGAATTCCTTGAATTTCTATCTTCCTTGACTGGGCTCTATATATAAGAATTAAGTGTTATTTGCATAGGTTTAGAGCGCTGGTAGTGGTGGAGGTGAATTTGCATTGACACGAGGTTGGCAGGATATGTGCCCATTATGAATATCCAGTGACTTTACTGTATGCTGATCTGTGCCACATTACCCATGCAAATAGCTGTTCCTGCAGCATGACCAAATATTTACAAACACCAAACCACACACACACGCATACACACACACACCTATTTACCTGATAACATAATCAAATCACCTTTGAATCACCTTCAGGAGCTTGGCTAATATAAAACCTTATCATTGTAGTTTGTGTTTGACATTAACTATTTAGACAGGTGTTTAGCACTATGTCAACTTGAATTGTATTTTCTTTTTTTTTATGTGTCTTCTCTGCCTGATTTACATACATAACAAAACTTGTCAAAGGAAGATCCTTATAACATTTAAAGCGTCTTTCAAAGGTCCTCATTCAAGTTTTCCCATCATCGATAACCTGTTCAAGTAAAATTATTATTATTGTAATTTATGGCTAATTTTACACCTGTTAACAATCCAAAGCCAGATTTCGAAGATGGTTTCGCCTATTTTAACAGAATAAAATATTCCATGCAATAGCCTTTGAATGTTTATTTGAAATCCACTCAGCAGTGTGAGCATTTGCTTTTTGAGGACATCCAGGACAAGTTCTCAGTGAACAAAAGCTTTCAGCACAAGTCCATGCATGAATCAGAATCAGAATCTCTTTATTCGCCAAATGTACAAGTACACAGGAATTTTACTTGGTGTACAGCGCTTGTGTATATACATACGACATATAACATACAACATACAACATAAACCATAAGATAAGCACAAAACATAAGTGGTGGGATACGACATAAAAAACATAAGAAACATAAGAAACATAAGAGGTGGCAAGGGTTGTAATAAGTGATCAATGTTTAAGTGTGTGGCGGTGTTTAATCGCCATGTCCAAGAGACGGGGAGTACATGTGTGAGTGCAGCATTTATCATATGTTCAGTGCAGGTAATGAGATGCAGTTGTTGACAGGACTAGTTATGTATAAAGTGCAGAGCATGGGTAGAGATGCATGGGGTACAGAGCATGAGGGTTATTTGGTTGTTTGTGTCTATGATGGGTTAGGGCCTCTTGTTAAGGAGGGAGATGGCCTGGGGGAAGAAACTCTTCAAGTGCCTGGTGGTTCTGGTCCTGACGGATCTGAACCTCCGGCCTGACGGGAGGGCTTTAAACAGGCTGTGTCCCGGG